>JAYESA010000004.1:105365928-105437446 GCA_036927795.1 Iris macrosiphon
ATTTTTCAGAGGATCCGAGAGATTGGTGTCCGACATACTATGAACTTCGACTTATAGATGGTGCAGACTTAGACCCACTAGTTCTGGAGTGACTGCCGGGAGTTTTAGCCAGATTCCTAGATAGCATAGTTAGTTCTCTTTAGCATTTTGATACTAGATTTATTTCTGGCATATGGTATGAGATTGGATATTATTTCTATTATTGAATATATATATATATTTTGAATGTATAGTTAGACTTCCTTCATATCTTCTCGTGCTTTAGAATTGTGATTGAGTTTTGTCTGAGATATTGTTGGCAGATTTTATTATTGTGAGATATTTAGATAGTATGTTGACTAAGACAACGTTCTACCGCCAATGCTGTGGCGTAGGCTGGGCGTTGTTCCCGACTTGCATCCCTACACTGGGTGCTGGTTGTGACACGTTTTTAGTGGTGGCCCATGCAGGTCAGGCTTCGCAAGTTATGCGATATCGTAGTAGTGCGACAATTTAGTTGTACTACTGCGAGCCTATGATAGGATATAGGATATAGGTTATAAGATATAAGATATTAGGATGAGAGGATACTCAATCACAAATTTCTTAAGAGATTCCTGGGACGACCCTTGAGAATCTTATTACAATTCCCATTTCAAATCTTTTTCCTTGTTTCTGTCCGCTCTCACTTGTTGTTGTTGAATTTGATTCTTGGTGATCAATTATTGAATTTGATTCTTGGTGATCGGTTGATTTAAATTCTTGGTGTTTGTTATTAAGTTTGATTTTATATCGAGAGAAATTTTATGGACTAAATTACGGTATCATCTGATGACATATGTTGATGAGGATAGTGAGAAAGGTGAAACGTCTGCTTTGGTTATGGAGCATGGAGTTTATCGCAGCCATATTAGCTGGCATGGCAAAAACGTAGGGACCTGACTTCGGATATACATATCTTAGTTATGAAATTTAGAGTTTCTCGCAGCCATATCGGTTGGCGTGGTAAGGATTCTAGATGACATGATTATAGAGTTGCATACCCTAGTTATGGAATCTGTCGTTTATCGCAGCTATGCTTACTAGCGTGGCGAGGATTCTGAGTGTCATGATTTCGGACAGACGTGTATGATTATCAGATTATATCTTAAATTGGTTCTTAAAGTATCATCTCAATAATTTTTCACTTCTGTTATTTTAGGACTTTATTCCATTATTCTTTAGCTTAGCAGTAGAGATACTTTCAGTTCTTTAGTCCAGTTCCTTATAGAGTTTTATTCCATTAGGGTTCCTTGTTAGTGTGATAATTGGTGAATTGTAATTAGGTTTGTGTCCTGAGTATCAGTATTGACTATTGAGAGTGTGACTTGTGAGTCTATAAGTGGTTCTTGGTTGGACATGGGAGCAATAGGCATAAATCTAGAGATAACCCATAGCATAGTACTTTGTAGCAATAGTTCTATGATAGGTGTCATTATAAGTTAGTATTGTTACTATAGGTAGAAGAGGGAGTAGAGAATATCAGTAGTGGTTCCAGGAGTTAGTATCAGAGTCAGCATACCGGTTCTGGATAGTCATGAATTCATGTAGTTGGGTGAGCCATGTAAACAATTAAGTATCAAGAAAATTGTGCTAAAAATCAATAAAGCATGAGATGCAATTGGGTGGTTGATACTTGGGTGTGTTAAGAGTAAAGAAATGTATATGCATCAAGGGTATTAGTGAGTGTGCCATAGTAGAAGGGTACCCATAAGTGTATGGGAGAATATAAGAGAATAATAATACATTGTGCTAAAGTAGTAAGACTTGTGTTAAGGTAAAGTAGAGCATTGATGTGAGTAGATAGGAGTGCACCAGTATATGACTAGTGATGGGTATATCACCTGATATTGAGGCTAGTGATATGTTGGAAGCAATAGGTGGAAGATTGTCTAGAAATTGTGTGCATGATGCACAGTGGGTGATAAGTGTCAGTGTGGAAGTTCATGAGTATCAGAAAGTGGAAGCTAGAGTGTTAATAGTATGTCATGGATTGAGAAATATCAAGATTAGTCATGAAAGATATGTAGTATATCACTGAATAGTGTATCCGTCTGTAAAAGGTTTAAGGAGAGATATGTATACATCAATAGAGATATGGAACCATATGTCTGCCTTTGAGAGTGAAGTGAAACATGTGTATTATAGAAGTTAATAATTAGTGCATTGGATGCAAGTGATCATAATTTTTAGTGAGTATGATGAGGTAATCTAATGATGAAGCTAGTATCCTAGAACCTTAAGGACATATGTTGTGTAGTTAGGAAGCTAGTGTTACTATATCAAGAGTGCTAATGTTTCTATATCAGGGATTAGTTGAGTAATGTGCTAGTAACAGTAAGTACCTTGTGTAGTGACATTGGATTAGTGTATCCGTTAATATGGATAGAAAAAAACATTTGGGAGTAATAGTACAAGTGATCCAAGCAGTAGAGGAGGAAGACAATATATATATATATATATATATATAAGTAAGTAAGTATAGTACCTTGCTAAATTTGATTATAGAGGTCGTATGTATCAGAGAATAGTCTGAGGGATATAAGGATACCAGTGACATGTCATGGTGTTGTAATGACTAGAAGGTAATTGTGTATGTATTGTGATACTAATGTACATATGAGAACTTTAAGATGATTAACAAATGTTAGAGGATGAGTTGCACCAAGTATTAGATAGAAAGAGATACCCTAGTAACAAGATTCATAGTACCTCAAGTATTATGAAAGTTTAGGCACAAGCATTTTAATAACTAATATAATAATATAGAGGAGAGACACGAGTAACTTGGTATGAGGATGTCATCTAAGAATACATATGAGAGCTGGTGCCTTGTATAGACAGTAACGAGATTTAAGTAAGGCATCCTATTGGAAGTATTAAAGTTGGAAGAGGGTGTGCTAATAACACATATGATTGAAAATGTATACAAGTGTTCCTTGCAAGAGAATGATTGAGAAATTTTGGTGATTACAAGAATTAAAACAGAACAAGGAGGTATTATCTATGCAGTATTTTGTATAGTATCCTAAGTAGCAAGTACCAGTGAGTTAAGCATGTCCATGACCTAGAATTAGAGTATATCACTAGTATTTGGTAACCATCAGTATTAAGAATATCTTGACTATGTTGATGATTAGTGAATGCTTAGTGTGATAGAATAGGCCACATGCGGCATAGCAGGTTATCCCGTACCAGTAGAAGGAGACACCCGACAGGGCAAAGACTGATTTCATGATAGTTAAGAGACTATATCCAAGTATGATTTCTCTTTCAGTGGAATGGTAGGATTGTATGTTATAGGATATATACTATTTTAGACTGTGATTGATGGGGTTTGACCATAGTAAGATTTGTATGAATAGGATATGACTGACCTAAGAGAGAGGGGTGAGAGTTTTAATTTCGAGGACGAAACTCTTCTAAGGGGGGTAGATTTGTCACTACCACATTTACTAGGAAAGGGTATTTTAGTCATTTAGTAATTAATTAAATATTGTGCATGTTGAATATTTATTTATTGTATTATTTATTTATTGTTAGCATGCTAGATTTATTTTTGGACTTGTGTTAGTGGACCTAACTAGTTTAGTCTAGACTTATGGACCAACATTTAATTCTAGTTAGAATTGAGCCCAACAATTAGAAGCCCAATTATTAGGAGGATGATTAATTAAGTTAAACCCATTAGACTAGAACCTTCCCTCCTTAATTAATTTTTTTCATAAGAGGCCCCAAGGGATATTTTAGACTTTATATAGTAGCTTGAGGGAGGGGCAAGTGAGGCCTATATAAAGGGGATAAAAACTTTCTCTCTCTTCATTTTTCATTCCAAATCTAGATCTAGAATTTTTCTCAACCAAATTTCATCAAATCTCTACCAAATTTCCACCCAATTCCTTCCCAAATCACCATTAGAGACTATTGGTTCAAGGATCTACAAGGAGGAAGCATGGATCTACAAAGAGGAGCAATGATCTACAAGTTGAAGGCTCATTTTACCAATTTTGGAGATTTTATTAGGAATCCATCTTCCAATAGGTATAATTCAATTTTTTTCTTAATTTAGGTTTTAAATATAAGATTTAATCATGAAAAATTAACCCATATGCATAGGCTACCCATATGATTTGGTTTTGTGTTCATATGAGGCCTATTGAGAAAGTTATGGTACTTTTTGTGTTAATTTTGGGGAAATTTCGAGATTGACATTTGTTGTGTGTGTCAATTGCTCCTATAGATTAATTTGGCATGTGCTTGTGTGTTTGGGGCTAGTATCGTGTCCATAATTGGGTACATGTAGGTAATATTCCAACAATTTGGTGATACGTGTTGATTTGGAGGTTTTTTTCCTCCGACACGGGACTTTGTGCATGTCACATTTTGACACGGACATGTAGATTTATGTTTGACTCTTCATATTGTTCATAAATAATATATTAGACTTGCTCGTGTCCTTCAGGGTACGATTGGATGTGTGGTGGACTCGTGTCGCAGGCGTATCCTAGATCTAATGGGATACGGGAGGGATACACTCCATGTGTTTGTGCATTTTAATTCTAGATCTATTTTTCCAATGTTCTTAGTCATTTATATATGTAATTATATATATATATATATATATATATATATATATATGTGTGTGTGTGTGTGTGTGTGTGTGTGTGTTATTATATATAAGAGAGTGAGGGAGCAACAACATTAGCGATAATATTTAGCAACAACAGCAACGTAGCAACACCACAACAACAGCAACAGCAACAACGGAATTAGTGACAACAACAGTAGCAAATAGCAATGACAGCAGCAGCAATAACAACAACAGCAGCAGCGCATTAGCAACGACAACAGTTTTCGCGATAGCAGCAGCAGCAGCATTAGCAACAACAACAAAAAACCGTCGCAATAGCAGCAGTAACAACAGCAGTAGCAGTTTCAGCGACGGACAACAGGGGCTTTTAGTGACAGATATACGGTTATATATATATATATATATATATATATATATATATATATATATATATATATATATATATATATATATATGTAGATATATTCCTAATTGGTATTTATGTATTAGTATACTATATTTTAGTAGTTGTAAGTAAATTAGTTGGTTAGTAGTAGTTAGCTAATATTTATTAGTAGCTTGATATTTATACAGTTAATTGATTATATATATATATATATATACTAGTATCTCTAGTTAAGTATTATATATATAGATATGTGTATTTGTGTATATGTATTAGTAGTTAGTGTTTAGTTGGTAGTTTGTAATTATATTCCTATTAGTACATACTAGTAGTTATATTGGATTAATACATACATATATAGCTAGAGGGGTAGTTAATATATACTAGAATTCACAAATACCTTGAGATACCAAGGTAAGTATCAAGGTATTTTTGGGATATCCAAGGTATTGTGTTTATGACCTAGAAGTTGACTAGTTTAACTTATTTCTTTCCAGAACCTTGTATTGATGTTATATTCCATATCTAGGTCTTCGAGGTTCCGTATCAGACATCTGTGAGACTATTCACTGGACTTTAGGCGAGTATATTCTCTGATAGTTTCTCATTTATGATATCCTCTATGTTCATTGTATCTAGTATAGATATCCATGTTTTCTTGACACGATGGTTACATGGATTGGTATATCTGAATCTCGTCATGAGATGTTATTCCTTGGTATATAGTTTATCTTGTGCAAGCCTTGTTTCATTGATTATCTTGTACATGTACAGACACTGATTCTCGGGAAGAGTCGCTATCTTCTTGGGGAATCCCGTGCCATAGCGTACCATGGTTGGATCTACTATACCAGTCGGGGTTAGAGAGTATGTAGTGTAGATATGTGATCATACCCTCCTTGTGCAAGTCTTGTTCCTTGTGAGTGCTGATCATACACCGCACGTATGATTAACCAGGCCATTTACTCTTGTGCAAGTTCCCAAGCCGATCATATGTTAATGTTGGTACTCACTCACTCAGTCATTAGTATTCTTGTTCATTACCTTATTGTTCATTCTTGTATTTATTTACAGTATTTTTTTTATGGTACATCTCTTGTATCTTTTGTTGCATCTTATATATTCATATCTATTTACTGTTGCATAGTTTATATCATTGATTAGAACTGCTGTTAGAGATGTACTTCGCTCCATTCCTGAATGGAAAATATTTTTTAGAGGATCCGAGAGATTGGTGTCCGACATACTATGGACTTCGACTTATAGATGGTGCAGACTTGGACCCACTAGTTCTGGAGTGACTACTGGGAGTTTTAGCCGGATTCCTAGGTAGCATGTTAGTTATCTTTAGCATTTTGGTACCGGATTTATTTTCGACATATGGTATGAGTTTGGATATTGTTTCTATTGTTGAATATATATATATATATATATATATATATATATATATATATATATATTTTGAATGTATAGTTAGACTTCCTTCATAACTTCTCGTGCTTTAAAATTGTGATTGAGTTTTGTGTGAGATATTATTGGCAGATTTTATTATTGTGAGATATTTAGATAGTATAGTTGACCAAGACAGCGTTCTACCGCCGATGCTGCGGCGTAGGCTGGGCGTTGTTCCTGACTTGCATCCCTATACTAGGTGTAGGTCGTGACACAGTCACCTTCTATAATAGTGTTCATGCTTGTTTCTGAACTGCAAAGTTGTAATGCAAGCTGAAATGCTAACCCTTATGCTTCTAATGGAGAACCCCCTCCTGGAATTTGGCGATTACAGCTCAAAATGTCCTTGGCTATCTCGTAGGATGGCTGCACCTGCCATTTGTTCCTCAAGATAAGCCCCATCAAAGTTGATTTTCCAATAGTCGTTCAGAGGAGAGACCAAGTGGCATTCAAAACATAATAGTCTCCCGAAGCTGAAGTTGGAGGATGATTAGGATTATGTGATTCATATTTTTTTCCACATTCTTTGAGTTGTATCAATAATGTTGTTGACATAGACTTGTTTACATTCGAAGATCACTGCATTCCTCAACTTCCAAATTGCCCATAGGAGATTGAAACTAGCTGAGATATGGTCCAGGTCTCCAATTAAAATGATATTCTGAATCATGTCTGTTATTGATGAATGTGTTTGAATATGCGGGACTATATCTTGAATTCTTCTCTAAACAGAACCTATAAGAGGACAATGTAAGAAAAGATAATTTATATATTCATTGTGTACTTGGCAGAGGGCACATTTTGGATTAATATATTTCAGCCTTTTGTGTATGTTCACCGCAGTAGGTAAAGAGTTTGTGAGTATCCTCCAAATGAAAGTTAGAACTCTGGGACAGATATGTTGCAATTTCCATAATTGTTTCTTGTTTTGAAAACCAGAGATCTCCACATATGTCTGCTCATTATATCTCTTATCGTAGATGTATTGATAGACCGATTTTGTATTGAAAATACCATTCTTCGTGTGAACCCAAACGAGTTGGTCCTGCTAGCAAGATATAGAGAGAGGAGTTTTGGATATAGCCACAGCTTCATAAGAGGGAAAAAGCTGACTAACGAGATTAATGTTCTAGGATTTAGTGGTTTGATTGATAAGTTCATCAACAGTTTAGACGTAGAGGTGTGGATCATGAAGGCCCGAGACTTTGAAATATGGCATTATGGAAACCCAGGGATCACTCCAAATGTTGATACTCTTGCCATCACCAATCAACCAGAATACACTATCCATTGATCAGATGGACTCTACTATAAAGAATACTTGACCACATACATGAAGACGAGGATCTTGATCTTGCTATCCAAAATTCTCTATTCCTGAGGTACTTTTATCTCAGGAGTTTCACCCATTCGGACCGAGGGTTACTCAAAAATTGCCAGGCCAACTTAGTTACTAGTGCGAGGTTAGTCCACCCTGAAACTCCGGTTTGGTGAATGCAGCCCATTGTTTGAAATATAGTTTTTGATTTGCAGAATAGCCTCCCCACCAAAAAATTATTTGGTGTTGCGTTAGTTTGTGTATGATTTTCTTTGGAATGATATATGTCAATAGGTAGTAAGTAGGGATGGATGAGAGTGTAGATTTGATGAGGGTGGTTCTGCCAGCATGGGATATGCATTTCCCCTTCCAACCCATCGGTTTAGAGTTACTAGCGTCGATGAGTTTTGAGTAGGTAGAGGCTTGAGTTTTAGGAAGGAGTTGGTGTCCTAGATATTTGTCAGCAGAGATCATAGGTCTTACATTAAGGATATATGTGAAAATTTGATGCATGTAAGTATCAAGTTTGCTAGTGAAGAATATGGATCTCTTTTTATAGTTCACCTGTTGTCCCGACCAAGACTCAAAGGATGAAAGAATGGACTTAATTTGAAGAATGTTATGGATAGTGCATAGTCCAAACAGTATCAAATCATCTGCAAAGAAAAAATAAGAGTAACATGCAGTGGTTTTATTCAGTTTGATTCCCTCATAGAGACCATTCCTTTCCATGATGCAAATGTGCTTCGAGAGGATTTTACCACACATGATAAAGAGATAAGGTGAGAGAGGACATCCTTGCTTGATGCCTCTACTGGAAAAAAAATGAAAGAGGATCATTGATCAGTATAGCAAAGGATACTGTCATAATGCATTTCATCAAGAGTTAGTGTATTTTGCCAGTTAGACCAAAGCCATGAAGGGCCTGACTAATAATGTCCCAACTTAGCCTATCATAGGTTTGGACATATCAATATTTAGAGCAAAATCACTCTTATTGGAGTACTAAAATGTTTTATGGAATAGTTCCTGGGCTATAACGACGTTGTCACATACTTGCCTACCAGGGACGAAAGCATTTTGGAATGGGTTTATAAGCTTGTGAAGAAGGGACGAAGTTTATTGCCTAGAATTTTGGAAATAATTTATATATTGTCACGCCCCGGTCCCGTAAGGGTCGATCGTCCTCGCTTGGTCCCTACGAAACTGATCGTCCTCGCTTGGAAGCGATGCCGTGCAAGCCTAAATTGTACTTGCACCAGGCATAGTACCTGCACAAGACACAAGTTAGAAAAAATATACATATATAGGCACATAATAAAAATACAGAGAACCAAAGTTGAGCACATTTAATAGGAACACAAAATACTTTCTTTATTGAATATTTAAAGATTGGATTACAAAGTACTTACTTGGTTGAGTTACAAAATATGCCATAGATGTCTACATCCCTTTTTATAAATCCAAAACTAGTCATAACGCCCATACATCATGTCCTTGTAGTAGGACGAAAAATTAAAACAACTTTCTAGAAGAAGAGCTTGCACATAGGTGAGGAAAGCTAAGGAAGCAACACGAGCAAGGTTCCGCTGGATGGATGCGCTAACACTGGTTCAAAATGCTCGCCAAGCTCTCACTACCAGAACCTAAAGATTTGCCCACAAACGTGGGTCAGTACTACAACATGTACTGGTGAGCGACCGTGGCCAAACTCACCTTGAAATCTGTACTAAGTATACAAGTGAAGCTAGCATTCTATTATGTGATCTTTCTAGTTAACAATTTTTGCAAGAAACATAAACGATAGATTGAACCATGCATATAAAATTTCTTATCCACGGTCGAGCGGTTATCCCTGCAGCAGACACACAAGTTAGCAACAATTTGTATATATATGTCTAACTTATGAATCAATCTTGGCATCAAATATTAGGTATGCAAGAAGGTAAACCTAGCATGAGACCTAACTACATGATGGTCCATGGGTTGCCCCATGATTATCAGCGGTGACTCAAGGTTCATCTCTACACTAGCATGCATGTATGTCAGCAGCTGTGACTCAAGGTTCACCTATTCACTAACACACACGAATACTAGCATTTGTGACATCATGGTTTCGCTCTCCACTAATAGACAAAATACCCCACTTGATCATAAGGACCGTATACCTCAGGATGCAACAAAATCTCTTCCGGACTGAGCGGTTCCCAGTGCCCCAGGAACCATTCGAGAGATAAACCTTGTGCACAAGTTGTCCGAGACCAATGCATGAGATAAAACATATAGCAGATAAGACAATATAATGCACAGATGAACAACAAATACACGAGTTCATATTTCTCTTTCTTATCCCAAAGATCATGTTCAAAATATAAGGACTTACTATAGATCGGGTTGCGCAGCATAGGAACGGGGAACATGCAACATAATTGATAGTAAAGCAAAATTCTAATACTTTAAGCATGCAGTTCATTTCTTTTAACTTATCTTGTTAGTGAGGTATCATTTGAAGTAAGCAATTCAAGTGAACTAGAGATCATTTTATTAGGCGTGAAGACTAAGAATTCATTGAAGGACTGAAGCTACTCACCGAACGGATTAATGAGAGGATGGGGAAGCCTTATACAACGATCACTCCTTGGTTATGCGTCCTTAAATTGCAACAACACTTGGTTTGCATCCTTCAATCTCTTTCTCTTACGATTCGAAAAGAATGCGCAAGCAAGAAAAGCGAATCATGAAAACCAAGTCAACGAAAGCAACACAAAACACAAAGCAACACAAAACCAAGCAGCAAAACAACCAACGAAAACTCTTGGACTTATTTCAATAGAAATCGTTCTATCAGTTTGAAGGGTTCATTGCACTTCGTCCATGTTGATTTAGCGATAAGGTTTCTCTGAGACTCGATTATCAACCGAATCAAAGTAACAAGTGTTCCATAAGTAAACCGCAAGAAGTGGGGCATTACATATATGCCATTACAGAGTGATATAGGATGATAATCTGTAGGACAAACGGGGTTGTGAACTTTTGGGATAAGAACAATATATGTGTGATTCAGATAAGGAGGTATGATACTGTTATAAAAGAAGTTCTGGATGATGGAAGTTACCTCATGGCCAATTGTCTTCTAGCATTTCTGATAGAATATGGCAGGAAGTCCATCTGGGCCAGGGGCTTTACAGGGGCTTATTTCTTTGATGGTATGCTTAATTTCCTCTATTGTTAGGAAGCTGCATACAGAGTCATTCTCATTCTTTTCAACCTTGTTCAATTTTGTTGTGATGCTACTGGGGGGAGAGGAAGTTCTGGCTTCTTTGAACATTTGTTTAAAAAATATGCAACCATAGTATATATAAGATATCTCATCTTAATCAGTTGTTTATTAGCCGTTTGCTTTGAATTATGAAATAATGTTGTTCTTGCGTCTTCTGTTTAATGCCATCAAATAGAAGAGCTTGGTATTCCTATCCCCATGCTTTAGCCAGGAAATGCAAGATCGTCGCCTCCAAATATAGCTTTTGTTGTAGAAAAAGTTTATTAAGGGAGATGTGGATCAAGTTTTTATCTTGTATTCTCTCATTGGAGTTTGTTGTAATAGAAGCAACTTATCTTCATTCATTTTGATGTCTTCATTTAGGTTGCCTAGTTTCTTCCTACCCCATAAAGATAAGGCTTTGGTAAGAGCATGAAGCTTCGAATGTGAGTCTTGTCTGTTTGATAATTTGGACCATGATTGTGACAAAACTTGGTTAAAATCAGATTCATGTATCCATGCTTCTTCGAACCGTCGGGGATAATAGCTCATCTTTCTACAAATATTTAGCTGCAGTAGAATAGGGTTGTGATTAATGTTGTTGCAAGAAAGGTGTACTATGCCAGCATTGGGGGTAAATAGATCTCCATGTGGTATCTACAAGGGCCCTATCAAGTCGCTCTGTAATGTTGAAATTGGCTGAACAACGGTTGGTCCATGTAAAGGTGTCATGACCCGCACCCGATATAGGGGCACGAGTGTGTGGGTACGTCCAACCTACGCCACATCATCGACGGTAGAACGCTGTCTAGGTCACAATACTAGATAATCAATCTCACATCAATATCCAACTCCATAAGGAGGCACAAATATCACAATATAATATGGAATACTCAATCACAAGACTAAAGCACGATGAGATATCGAAGAAAATAAACGAAATATAACGCAAGTCTAAACAACAACAATAGTCTAACCTGCAATCAATAATATCCAAATCTTCAAGTGTGCCAGAAACAAGTCCTCTAAGTCGCAGTACGAAAAAATATTTCCAGTCAAGATGGAACGAAGTACAAGCACTAACAGCAGTTCCATGTATATTGACAAAAACTATAATACAGTGTAAAAAAATACAAGATGGATATAGATACCAGATATAAGAAGTACTGGAGATAATGAGATACTGGAAATAATGAAATACTGGAGCATATGTCATCAATGGTGCAACTAGCAATGAACATAAATACATGTGCATGCTAGAATAATGAACTAGAATATAAGTGAATGCTAGAACAATAACTAGAACATAGGAAAATACTAGATCAGTAAACTAGAGATACATATATAGACTATCTAACTAAGTGTGTGAAACATCAGCATATCATATGATCGGCTTGGGACTGATCAGGCTTGTTACATATGATTAACTATGATTCATGTAAGGTCAGGCTAATCACCCAGATAGCTATAATGTGAGTAATAGTTAGGCTAATCATATGTAATAGGCTATGAGGCATGTAATGGTCAGGCTGCATCGACGTGAGATATGGGTGAGCTATAATTCATGTAGAGTTGGATATGATCACATAATCTACTAATATTTCCCCATCTCCAGCTAGCACGATGGATCCCAGATCACGACTCCTCGTGATCGGTCTCGATGATGCCAACTCGTGTATACATAGTATCAGAATCATGTATGCTATACAACTAGAATCATAGAGATGATCAACATAATAAAAACTGTCAGAGTATGTACTCGCCTGTGGTCCTTTGCTGGCAAAACCAATATCCTATTTTCGAAGTCTTGTCTGAATAATCCAACAATCCTATAGACATCATATAATAGTAATGCAGAATCAGTCGATACACACAATCATAAATACTCTGAACTCAGGGGCTACGCTACGTATTACACTGGTCAACTAGCAGGGTCAAATGTGCGTCTAGCTGCACGAGTGTCACATCTTCAAATGCTGTACAAAATCAGACAGTAGCTGGCACTAACACATGTCTAGTAGGTTAGGGTAAACAAGGCAGTCAATTCACTAGCACTCAGGGTCATACAGTCAATGCAAATACACAAGATACCCACTACTAACACTTATGGCCATACAACTTATATATTACAGTCATACATATTACAAGCATTTAATTTCTTATGTATATATATATATATATATATATATATATATATATATATATATATATATATATATATATATATATATATATATATATATATATATATATATATATTAATTAATTATAATACTCATACGTATACATATACCCATACGAGTCATTGGTTTTACCGACACGAGTCTGAAATCACATCCAACTAAACCTGTCATGAAGCAATACTAATCCCTAATACTATTCACACATGCACACACATAAAATTACGAAGGAAGAGGGGCCATGTACGAACCTTGGCGGGCACGCACGGGGTTGACGATGACGACGATGACGATGGTTACGACGATGACGACGATGTTGATGATAACGACGATGACGATGATGATGATGAAGGTGATGATGATGATGAAGGTAATGATGATGGTGATGAACTCGTCGGCTCGATGAAGGAGATGAACGGGGGAGAAGAAGAGGGTGGTCGGGACAGTGGTGATGGTGGTTTAGTCGACGGAGGATGGTCGGGGAGATGATGGTAGCGTGTCAGGGACGAGTCTCAGGCGATCGGAGGAGGGAAGGAAGTCGGGTTGGCGGGAGGTCAGGATGTCGAGGCTTGCGGTAAGGACCGGTGGTGGGGTTGTAGGTGATGGTGGTGATGGGACACGGTCAGGCGTGCTGTCGAGGAGGAGTCCGACGTCAATGGTGGCGGTCAGCAGTGGTGGTTACTGCTCCGGAGGAGGAAGGCTCGAAAGGAATGGCTGCGGTGTGAAAGAGATCGAAGAAGATGACGGAGGTTGTGCAGAGGCGGTGAGCAGTTATGGTTGCTGTCGGGCTCCGGGGACGTCGGTGTCTTCGGCGAGGAAGGAAGAGAACAGGGAAGAGAGGTAGAGAAATTGGCTGTGCTCAGTGGAGTGTTCACCGGAGGAAGAAGGTCGGGGTCGCCTGCTGGTGCAGTCGGTGGAGCAGGGCGGGTGTAGTCGTCGACGGGAGGAAGTGCTCAAGCGAGTAAGGATCCGGTGGAGGGTCGGGAAAGAGGCCGGAGTTGGCAGTCGGGTGTAGGTGAGGGTGAACAATAGGGGATGGTTTAGGGTTTTGGTTATTGGATGTAGGTAGAGGTGATGAAGAAATAATGGGGATGATGGTTTTGCATGTAGGAGAGAGAGGGTTGATGGTGACATCCTAGGGATTAGGGACGGTTAAGTACATCTTGGGATGGGGTTGGCATTGGGAAAAGGGTTAGGATGATATATATATATATATATATATATATATATAATGGTGTGTGTGGTGAGGATGGCTCCATTTTAAATGGATGGCTTATATTAAACATGAAGGGAAATGTCAAACCAAAAGGAGAAGAGAGGGAGAGAGAGTTGAACGGTCAAAGGGAGAGGTTGTTTTCTTTATTGGTCTTGACCAATAGGATGGTGACACATCATTGCACTTTTGCAACAAAGTCCCCAACAATTAGAAAATAGCACAGGAAGTGGGTTTTTGGATTAAATGAGAGAAAACACCATGTTTAGTGTGATGTATTGGCTAAAAATGGTGTGCGGTATTTAGTATGAAGCTTGAGGGTGTAAATGGAGGTTTGGCTTGGTGTTGGATCTAGTTTTGGGTCAAGTTGGGTCTTTACACCAATTTAATTAAAATTAATATAGATGGTGTTCTTAAATTAATTGGAAGTACATGGGATTAAAATTAGGTGGGACATAAGTGTCATGATCGTAGAAGACTCAGAATAGAATATTGTCATAATTTGGGTTGCACAAAATGGTTTGAGATTGTGTCTCCAATTTTGATTGGAACGCACAACGATGCAAAGTTGGATTTATAGAGAATTAAATATAATCGTTTGCGACGAATGTTGTGCGACTAAAATGAAGCACAAGAAGGCATAGTTATGAGTTACACAAAGATCAAAATAGAATGCTAGCACGTCTAGGACAAAGGTGTAAAATTTGTAGGAAGGCAATGGCTAGTGTAGCGCTCCAATTATCGAAGCAACGGTAATGTATAACAATCAAATAAAATTATAGCAATTAAATATAAATAAATATCATGCAATATTTAAAATAAATATACACAATACTTATAATAATTAAAAAGACAAAAATACTCCTATTCTAGGATGTGGTAGTGACAAAAGGCCAGTCCCGAGTATCCCATATCCATGGTTGCATAGTTATTAAAGAATTTGATAAAATATTTGTAATAGTGATAGTTGAAACCATTACCTCCATTCTTCTCCTCTGTGATCAGTATAGAGTTCAGATCCCCGATGCATACCCAAGGGCCATTTATAGCTATAATGGTAATTTTCATTTGCTGCCAGAAACTATGTCTATCCATCGCATTTGTAGGTACATATATACAAAGAAGATGCCATGCCAGATTTTGAACTGTATGGTGGATGTAGTGGATGTAAAGAAGAATACAATTTGGTGAGGTCGATATGATACTGGCTTGGATATCTGAGTGCCACAGGACTATCAAGCCTCCAGACAGTCCATTAGAGGGAACCAAAATATTGTTTTCAAAACCAAGAGTTTTGATGATAGGGTCAACTGCTGATGACGAGCACCTAGTCAGAGAGAAGCAATTAACGGTCTCATCGACTTGAGAAATGACTTCAAGGATCGAATTGTTGGGTCATTCCTCAAACTCCGACAATTCCAAGATAAGAACATTTATTCTACGACTGTTCAAGGCCAGCCACTATCTTTTCTCTTTCAATAGTTGTGTGGATTCCTTGGTAGGATGAGTGTTAGTCTCCTCCGTAACATCTTTGACTAGTACAGTAGAATTGTGTTCGGGATTGGAGGAATTAAAATAGTAAGATTTTTATCATTGGGATAGTACGTATAATACCCCGCTGTAAACACCCGGATTTTTCTTGAAATTAAAAATAAATTTTCAAAAATTTTCTGTAATTTTTTAACTAATTAAAATAAATGTTTTCTGGTATTAAATTAATCTTTGTGATTTTATTAAATATTAAAAATATTATAAAAATAATATTTTGGGGATAAAATAAATAATTAGTCATACTGTAATTTTTTCTGGAATTTATTGGACCCCAGAACTATTTTTAAAGACCTAAAAACTAAGTTTTTAAATAAACCAAAATAAACCAACCTGAACCGGATTGAAACGAATCGATTTACTAATAAACCAACCCAACTGAACCAGACCAACCGTTAACGGGTCGGATCCAAACCTGAACCGTACCCGCTAACCCGTGCCTGACCCGTACCCTATTAGATCGGGTCGGATCCGAACCCAGAACCCGACCCACTACCCGACCCGTTATTCCGTAAGCTACAGTAAAACCCCAATTTCCCGACCCCGTAGCCGTTTTACCCCTCCGTCGGCCGTTACTCCCCCTTCGTCAGCCGTTACTTCCTCCCCACGGCCGTTCACCTCCCAGATGTAACCCCCGTCTCAGCAAATGCCACCGCCGGCCGGCCTTGCCTCGCCGCGACCCTCCCAGTGCACGAACCTCAGTGAGGTACCTGTCTTGTCGCTCGCATAACTTTATGTGCATTGATCCGATTTCTGTTATGTCGAATCATGCGCATAGACCGCGTGACCCTCTCGAAACTCGTATAAATAGTTTGGGGTATCGCGTCCTGTGTCGGTCGCAAACTGCGACGCAAAAACAGGAAAATATTCTCTTATTTCTGAAATTCAGAATTTATTCCGAACTCCCCAGTTCATGACCGTTTTGCGACCAACCTGCTAAATGTTTTCAAAATTCACCTGAACAGTAATTTAGACCATATAACCAAGTTTTAAAACCCTATTTTAGTTTAATTTATTGAGCTGTAGATTGTAATTATTTCGCGGGTAAAAATGACCAAAAACTTGGTTATTTAAAAACCTATTTTTTTACGAAACTCGGTGCATCCCGCTAAACGAGGCGACTTGGTCATGTGCAAACTTTATCGAAAGGTACGCACCATCAATATGGACGTGTGAGATTTTACGAAAGTTGATTTGGATATGCGTGCATACCGGAATCAACGTGTATCTGTCGACAACACCCGTATCAACCTTGTTATGAAACTCGTTGTAACTTCGTGTATACTCATCGTTTCGAAACAAACTTATGCCATCGGACTCTTAGCGATATGCTGGTCCTGTGACCTAAATTTGGTTCGATTCTGAGAACATTGACAAAATTCCTTATCGTGGGACCCACGGCTCCACTTAACGGGCGATTTTGTGACCGGCTCATCGAAATCCAGTTCTGGATATTCCATTGGGTTCGTATCATCGTTATGGACTTGTAGACACTAAGTTTAACAAATTTGAAAAATATTATCTCTGGCACGTTTCTCGGTACTAAGTGGACTACATGTGGACCCCGCTTTGACCAAAAACTGTCACTTTTGCTCATGTGTCCAAATTGGACTTATGAACAGGCAATTCTAGCTATTTTATATCTTCTGAACATGATGGTAATATTTATTTCAGCAATCGGAGGAGTACTTGAAGATCTCGCTGATACCGGAGCGACTATTGGTATTCAAATCCCAAGCAAGTGTACATTGCCAATCTTGTAGTATTTGCTACATAATGTTCTCTTGATTTAATTATATGATGTATCTGTTCAACCAAGGACCGTGTGACATTGTTTAGCGTCCAAATAATATTCGGGTGTCAACGCCGTACGCGGAGTCATGTAACGTCACTAGAGATTGATATCGCAACCCTATATATCTTCATGCTTGCATTATCAAGTACCTCATACCACAGGACACCTGACACTATTCATGAGACATTATCTCCCTGAGTCATTCAAGGTGATTCTGTATAAGCTACAAGATTATGACATAGATATTACATATGCATAACTATCATTATGACTCACTGCATTAGTTTGATCTTGCGTGTCATGGACATGAGACCTCGTGGACATGAGACATGTGATTATATTGGGTGGAAAGAGTCTTAGCATACTACAGGTTGAATATATATATATATATATAATAAATTACTGGGAGTGCCTTAGACTCTGACACAGAGCTTTGGCACACGTACTGGCCCTCCGAGATAATAATGCTGCTATGGGTTCCCAGTGCCTTTAGTAGTTTCAGCCTGAGTATGATTAATGCTCTCACTTGCATATCACATAGCTGGTTACATATTATGCCCTATTGATTCATTTATTACTGTACTGCATTTATTTGGCTTGAGTTATTCTTGTACCTTGCTATGTCTCATGAGGACCTGGAATCCGAATGATGTCCCCAGGTTTAACAGAGGAGATCTACCTCGAGGTGTACGGGACATGAGCATATATAGGAGCAGTACCAGAACCTGAGGACGAGGTGATCGCCGAGGATTTCTCCTGAGTATTTGCTTATTCTATACTCATTTATTTCTGTTGTTTCCTGTTTATTGAATTGATGTATCAAACTCATTATCGGGTTGTTCCCCAAGATATATTTTATTGAGACTTGATGTTGCTTTATATTTCATATAGATTGTATTTATTTCTGTGGATGAGATTAGTAACATAGACCTTTATTGTTATTTTACATCTTAAGTACAACCTAATGGGTCCATTAAATTAGGTTTGCCCATTGGAGTGTGCTGCTGGCCATTGTCACGTGGCTAGTCCCTCGGTATTTTGGGATTGGGGCGTGACATGGTTTTTGTAGTGGCCCATGCAGGTCAATGACTAAATTGCTTCGGTTTCAACTAAGGAATCGAGCAAGCCTGCGACAAGGATAGGATAAGTTATAGGATCTCATCCACTTGATTGAATCGTTCTTGATATCTATATCGGATTTGAATTAACTTTTTGACTTGCATCCTGCCTTGATTTCTTTGTGCACCTCTTATAGTTTATTTTGGATGCAGAGTAATGGATCCACGAGCAAACGACGAGACTCCTGCAGGAACACCATAAGGTGCTGTAGTCACCTACAAAGAAGATGGAGTAACGCAATTAGTGGAGATCCCTCCAATCACCTAAGCGATCAAGCAAATCATCATGCTTCAAGATTTTGACGAGATGATATTCCACCTCCACCGTAGTTTACTCCACTGATGCCTTTTTTTTCACAAGGGCAACCTATGGACGGGCAACAGATATTTCAAATAATCTACGCAATGATGCAAGCCCAATATCATACCCCAGTCCCAAAAATACGTAGGACTAGGACACGTGATCATGCCAGCCGTATGAATATGGCACTCCAATATATGGAAACCATAACACACGTACGCTGTATATGAATAACAAAATCTATAAGTGGTATAAATCCAACACAAGTCACATGGTATAATCTAGATCTCATCCATAGAATCAATATAATAAATGTCTAGTATCTACGAGCTAGATATTAATATGAGGTATCACAATAATGACAGTCGGATGGAAACAAATCCACTGCCAAACTAGAATATGGAATAAACAAGATAATTAAAAACTAAGTACCATATCTAACAATCACGGGGCTCAAAGAGAGGACTCCTCGGAACGTACGCAACCAGTCCGGATCTGTGCTCCTGCGAATACTCATGAACAATACACCTGGAAAGGGACCAGGTCCTCAGAGGGACATAACAAGATACAGAAAAGCATGCCATAAAGTAAATACTGTAAAACTCCAAGGTGACCTAACCATCTAAGTGAAATGCAACTTGAGGACAACTTTGAGAGTATGGGAAAGTGTAGGCTAGACATATGCTGACGTAATTCACCAATCGGCATGACTGACTAGTATATGCCACATATGCCCCCAATACAAGGGCGCACTGTAATATAATAACGTCCTACCGCTCCGAAGAACGAGGAATCTGCATAGTATATAACGTCCATATCGCTCCGAAGAACGTGGAATCTGTATAGTATATAACGTCCATATCACTCCGTCGAGTGTGGAATTTGCATAGAGGAAGTGGGAGTCCCATACGCCTACTAGTTGTCCTCCCCGCCCAATGTAGATATACAAGTCATGAACACGACGTGGACATCTCATACTATAATGCAAGTCTCTATAGAAATAAACAACTAAGCTAAATACCATTACACATGTTGCTCATACCGATGGCCAGTCGAGTATGAGGCACGCATCCCTATATGGACTCACTCTGTGACGTGTAATGATACGTGTCAAGGCCTAGGGAGTCATACCAATAACTCCACAACTTTAGGTGGGTCTACTAGACACTAGGTCAGACACAAGTCCTAACGTTAACGCATTACCCGAGTCTCTCTCGGACGCGCACAGTTATATAATATAAATATACAACTAATAATATATAATTTAAACAGTACAACAAGGCAAGGTATACTTGCCTGGCAAGTGGCTGTGTAGTCCCAATAATCTACTTCTGAAATCGCACAGATAAATCTAACAGGTGTCCGGGGTCAGCGTGCATAGGTACGGAAATCGGGGGTGAGTGCTGCGGGTTGTCTGGCAAGAGTGTCGGTCTACGATAAACACGATGATGGGGTTTATGATGAGGTTTGAAGTTGATGACTATGACGATGATGATGATAATGATATGGATGACGATGACGAGGGAAGCGATGATGATGATTACAGATGACGAAGATGGTGATGTGTATGATGGTGATGGCGAGGATGATGGTGCTAATAAAGATAATGATGAGATGATGACCATGATGCGACGATGATGATGACGATAATGAGATGATAATAATTGCATGGATGAGGATGATCGAGATATTGATGATCATGAGGATGGGGATGATGACGATGTCGGCGACGATGGCGATGGTGATGACAAGGACGATGATGATGATGATGACTAGGATGATGATAATGTGGATGCTGAACAAGTGATTAGGGTTGGTGTTGGTAATGATTTGGGTATACCCTTGGTGAAGATGATGATGAGTATGATGATGTTGATGCTGGTGGTGGCTACTGATATTCCGGCCAGCGAGGGGGAGGGAGGTCCGGCCAACAAGAGGAGGACAAGGAGGAGAGGGGGCTGTGGTGAACGAAGAGCGTGGGGGAAACGGGGATGAAGTCGAGGGGAGGCAATGGTGGTGGGGTTGGTCGAGTCTTGCTCAGGTGAAGGGAAAGGAGGTGGAGTCGGGGAGAGGCTCGGCTGCGGCCTCGGTGCAGCGTTCAGGCGGGTCGGACAATCAATCCGGCGTGACAACATGCAGGAGACCGGGGTGTCGTTGACGGGATCCGGCGCATTGAGATGACCGTGTGTTCCGGCCGGAAGGGGTTTGTTGTCATTTGTGGAGAGGTGATGGTGGTGAGCGAAGATGGACGGCGGACGAGGACAGTGGTCGAGGCCGGCGAGTTGGCCGCGGGGAACTAGATCGAGGAGTCTCCGGTGAGGGGGAGAACTCGACGGTCATGGGGGTTCGTGGCCGTCGGGGAGATGAAGGCTCGGGATCCGGGGACAGAATGGCGGAGGAGTTCATAGGTCGGGGCGAGTCCGGCGAGTCGAGGCGAGGGCCGGTGGTGGGTCCGCTCGTCGTGGTAGGCCGGAAAGGGGAGGTCGGCTTGCCGGCGAGTTCGAGTCGAGGGAGGAGGAAGGAGGCGAGGAGAAAGGCTGTGTTAGTCGGGTCTGCGGGTGGAGATACGGTCCACAGGTGGAGCTCCGGTGGACGACCGGCCGGCAGAGTCGGGTCGAGTTGCACCGGGATGGAGGGGATGTACAGTAATGGTAAAGGGGGGGTCGGCTGGAATCAATTCTTAGGTTTTGGAATAATGTAAAGGGAAAGGGTTGAAAAGTTGTTTATATATGTTTGACTAGGGTTGGGTGCTTGACCTAGAAATATTTTGACTTTGGTCAACGCTCTCCTTGGGATGGGCCTTGGGCTTGCTTGGGGATGTTTGGAAGGGCTATAATTGCCTTGTTTAAATACAAGGATAGGTTTAAATATGCGAGGGCGATGTGCGCGCGTTGCACATCCCGAAAATTACGGAAAAATTCCCGTGAAGGAAAAATTGGGCTTCTTCACGTACTGTCCAATGGTGGGGATATCTCAACGCATTTTTGCATAAAACCCCAATAATTAGAAAATTGCACAAAGGCAGAAATTAGATTTAATTGATTAAAATTTACTGTGCACGATGTTCCGGAATTAATTAGGAGTACCTGGGAATAAAATTAGGTCGGACACAAGTGTCTGAGGCATAGAAGATACAGTGTAGAATATTAATAAAATTTGGGTCGTATAAAACGGTCAAGATTATGACTCCAATTTCGATTGGAACGCACAAGGGTACAAAGTCGTGATTATATTTAGAATTAGGAAATAACGTCCGCGACGTTTATTGTGCGACTAAAATGTAGCACAAGAAAGCAATATCATAAGTCACAGAAAGGTCAGAAAGGTTGGCGGGCACGTCTAGGACAATGTTGTAAAATTTGTAGACAGACAATGGCCAGTGAGGTGCTCCAATTATCGAGGCAATGGTAAGGTGCGCTACGCGATAAAATAGTGTACAGTTAAATCAAATGCCGTGTTCTAAATTCTAATTGGGTTCAAACTAGCCCTAATTCTACTATGTAAGCCAAGTAAACCTAATTTCGGGTGAGGAGGTTTACAATCTACCCAACTTAAAAATAATTTCGTCCTCGAAATTAAAATAAGGCATAATTGGTTTAACTCCTTCACTTACGTACGTAAGGCAAGTTAAATCGCAATCTCTTCCAAAATTTAACTTATTCAAATCCATTGGAATCCCTTTCAAATTGAACCATTGTTTAAATCGAACGTTAACACATCGCGTTGTCTTCTCCATTCTCAGTTTAATAATCCACATTCAATCTAATTCAAATCTCTATGACATCCCAAATTAGAATTTACATCACAATCTTCAACTGTTAAAATTTCCTCTAGAAAATTATAATCAATTATTATTTCTATCCTCAACTTGTAAATTCCATACTTTTCAATTTTTATATTCAATTTCTATCCTCAATATTTTTAAATAGGAAATCCCAGAATCAACATTTTAACTTTTAATTTAATCCTCAAATTTGAAATTTAATCCGTCCATGTCCATGTTTAGAGTTCTCTTTATTTTCCTCGAGGTTTAAATTGTTGATTCAACCTTCAATATTAAAATTTTAAATTATATGCTTACGTATCGGTATTTGGTTTGCCATATCCCGATTTTTAAAATTCATCAATCCTTTATCATATTAATCATTCTTCTAGAATTCTTAATTTTATAATGATTTAAACATCTACATCCAAATTTTTTTTTTCCTTGAGCACAATCTAAGAGAAGTTTCTCTTGAGTTGACAATGCAACTGCTACCCAACTTAGGATCTACCCCTCTATCACATAAGGCTCTTATATTTCAGAAATCTCATTCCTCAATTTTACTTAATCCTGTTACTCAATCCTCAAAAAATTTTAACACCAAATATATTACATGTGTTATGCCCTTGATTACAAAATAATCATCAAATAATATATTTGACCCATAGGGTACATCTAGTACTATCTGTGTAACAACTTATGCTAAGTACGAGATTTCGTCTTTCCGAAATAAGGGAAGACGAAAAACAATAATAAAGATTTCAAGGGGGAGGTAATAGATTAGGAGTATGGGGATCAAGGCGTTTAAAGAATTCCATGGGAATTGTCAAGGCAGTTGTGGATTGAAATCCTATTTTGGTAATTCCTATTCACATGCTCGCATCAGTACAGTTATGTAACGGATACGATATGCTCAGTCGTATCTAGAGGACAAGTACATTCATCTACTAATCACTATCTATCTCAATCCACATAAAGTAGTTATGCGAAGGCGAAGAAAGAACACTATGGCTGATCAGATCGTAGTATACTGATTCTAAAATGTATTAGTGTACGCGTCCAATAATACATATGTTGTGAACAAGCTTGATAAAAGGATGAGCTTGCAAAAACTAGGCTGTAACAGCAGCATAAGTCGAGGTAGTACAAAAATATAAGTACGCTAGATTATGATGAAAGGAGGTATAAAAATAATTCAAGTTCACAAAACCAACAAGATACAAAATTAAGATTCTACAATCTCTATAGTTGTCATACTCCCTCCTTGTCTAAGTCGTTAGTTGACCAAATAGGGGTATGGACCTTTAATTTCTACAGTCTGAGTAAACACTATCTTCTTACACAAGTCTAAAGTTGTGTCATCCTATTATACTTCATCAATGGGTCAATAGGGCTATGTGATACTATGTTGTGAGGCATACTACTCAACTTAAAAATATAAACTAATACTGTGACAGTCTTGAGGGGATCCTACAAATTAATAAAGTTCTGGTAAATAAGGTACAAATTCTTATTGGGCTATACGAGGAACGGATCTTAGTACTCAATTGGGTCTCCTATTGTATCATGTAGGTCACGGTCATCTTAAATCTTAATCATAGTGCTTACATAATAAGTATCAATAGTATGAATGGGGAAGTTGCTGGTCTTCCAGGGAAAAGAGGATATAATCTATATTGAGGTGGGGTACATGTTACATGATTTAAACTAAGAATAATCAGATCATACTCCAAGGGAACCACTCAAACTATCAAATTCTAACTACCACGCACAAAATTTTCAAAGTTCAAGATTACAATTATCATCTTAGTAAACTATATATCCTATCATAAAATAAGATCACTTGTCCTACAGTCATAAGAGTTTATGTGGCACGATTCGAAGGATGACGAAAGAAGAACAAAATTTAGTCGTCGCATAATAGCGAGCGCTAAGGTTACAAAGAACAAGATATAAATAAAAAATATGAAGACTTTAGATAAGATCATGGTTTCCTAAGGGGAAGGTGGTGTGCTAAACCTTGTGTTTAAGGAATGATCGAGGAAATGTTATGTTTCACTCCTCTTTGCTTCCTAGGGTACGGTCTGCAAATATCAGGACAATGCATCTAATGTATAGTTCTATAGTGCTATCTCACTATAAGGGTTAAGTTTGGTCCCCTATTATTAACCCTTGGATTTCTATGGGTTCCTCGTTGCTAGGGTCAACCAATATGGTCAGATTTATAGCTAACCCTAACAGTGCTTATACCACTCTTAAGTCATTCATAATTATATCAAGGAATAATGGTAAGCCATTCTCTAGATAGGGATGCTAGGGTTTTACTCAAATATTCTAACTTAGTGACGTGTCAGGGTTCCGGTTACTTTTAATAGGAAGGTTACCCTACTTATTATCTAACAACAGGGACTTCTATTTTCTAGGAGAAGGCTACACTCAAGGAACTATTAGGGGAGCACGTGAATCAAGCAGGATGCATTCGTTCAAATAGAATGGATTGGAAGAAGATGAGTCATAGTCAGATATGGATGAGATCCTATACTCTAATCCTATGTGCAGGCTTGCTCGGTACAGTAACGTAACCGAGACAATATGCTCTTGACCTGCATGGGCCACCACAAAAATATGTCACGTCCCAGTCCCAAAAATACGTAGGACTAGGATACGTGATCATGCCAGCCGTATGAATATGGCACTCCAATATATGGAAACCATAACACACGTACGCTGTATATGAATAACAAAATCCATAAGTGGTATAAATCTAACACAAGTCACATGGTATAATCTAGATCTCATCCATAGAATCAATATAATAAATGTCTAGTATCTACGAGCTAGATATCAATGTGAGGTATCACAATAATGACAGTCGGATGGAAACAAATTCACTGCCGAACTAGAATATGGAATAAACAAGATAATTACAAACTAAGTACCATATCTAATAATCACAGGGCTCAAAGAGAGGACTCCTCGGAACGTACGCAACCAGTCCGGATCTGTGCTCCTGTTAATACTCATGAACAATACACCTGGAAAGGGACCAGGTCCTCAGAGGGACATAACAAGATACAGAAAATCATGCCATAAAGTAAATACTGTAAAACTCCAGGGTGACCTAACCATCTAAGTGAAATGCAACTTGAGGACAACTTTGAGAGTATAGGAAAATGTAGGCTAGACATATGCTGACGTAATTCACCAATCGGCATGACTGACTAGTATATGCCACATATGCCCCCAATACAAGGGTGCACTATAATATAATAACGTCCTACCACTCAGAAGAACGAGGAATCTGCATAGTATATAACGTCCATATCACTCTGAAAAACGTGGAATCTGTATAGTATATAACGTCTATATCACTCCGTCGAGTGTGGAATCTGCATAGAGGAAGTGGGTGTCCCATACGCCTACTAGTTGTCCTCTCCGCCCAATGTAGATATACAAGTCGTGAACACGACGTGGGCATCTCATACTATAATGCAAGTCTCTATAGAAATAAACAACTAAGCTAAATACCGTTACACATATTGCTCACACCGATGGCCAGTCGAGTATGAGGCACGCGTCCCTACATGAACTAACTCTGTGACGTATAATGATACGTGTCAAGGCCTAGGGAGTTGTACCAATAACTCCACAACTTTAGGTGGGTCTACTAGACACTAGGTCAGACACAAGTCCTAACGTCAACGCATTCGTTGACTCCACCCGAGTCTCTCTCGGACGCATACAGTTATATAATATAAACATGCAACTAATAATACAGAATTTAAAAGTACAACAAGGCAAGGTATACTTTCCTGGCAAGCGGCTGTGTAGTCCTAATAATCTGCTCCTGAAATCGTACAGATAAATTCAACAGGTGTCCGGGGTCAGCGTGCATAGGTACAAAAATCGGGGGTGAGTGCTGCAGGATGTCTGGCAAGAGTGTCAGTCCACGATAAATACGATGACGGGGTTTATGATAAGGGTTAAAGTTGATGACTATGACGACGATGATGATAATGATATAGATGACGATGACGAGGGAAGCGATGATGAGGATTACAGATGACGAAGATGGTGATGTGTATGATGGTGATGGTGAGGATGATGGTGCTAATAAAGATAATGATGAGATGATGACCATGATGCGACGATGATGATGACGATAATGAGATGATGTTAATTGCATGGATGAGGATGATCGGGATATTGATGATCATGAGGATGGGGATGATGACGATGTCGGCAACGATGGCGATGGTGATGACAAGAACGATGATAATGATGACTAGGATGATGATGATGTGGATGCTGAACAAGTGATTAGTGTTGGTGTTGGTAATGATTTGGGTATACCCTTGGTGAAGATGATGATGTTAATGCTGGTGGTGGCTGCTGATATTCCGGCCAGCGAGGGGGAGGGAGGTCCGGCCAACAAGAGGAGGACAAGGAGGAGAGGGGGCTGTGGTGAACGGAGAGCGTGGGGGAAACAGGGATGAAGTCGAGGGGAGGCAATGGTGGTGGGGTTGGCCGAGTCTTGCTCAGGCGAAGTGGAAGGAGGTGGAGTCGGGGAGAGGCTCGACTGCGGCCTCGGTGCAACTTTCAGGCGGGTCGGACAATCAGTCTGGCGTGACAACGTGCAGGAGGCCGGGGTGTCGTTGACGGGATCCGGCGCGTCGAGATGACCGTGTATTCCGGCCGGACGGGGTCTGCTGTCATTTGCGGAGAGGTGATGGTGGTGAGCGGAGATGGACGGCTGACGAGGACAGTGGTCGAGGCTGGCGAGTTGGCCGAGGGGAACTGGATCGAGGAGTCTCTGATGAGGGGGAGAACTCGACGGTCATGGGGGTTCGTGGCCGTCGGGGAGATGAAGGCTCGGGATCCGGGGATAGAATGGCAGAGGAGTTCAGTGGTCGGGGCGAGTCCGGCGAGTCGAGGCGAGGGACGGTGGTGGGTCCGCTCGTCGTGGTAGGTCGGGAAGGGGAGGTCGGCTTGCCGACGAGTTCGAGTCGAGGGAGAAGGAAGGTGGCGAGGAGAAAGGCTGTGTTAGTCTGGTCTGCGGGTGGAGATGCGGTCCACAGGCGGAGCTCTGGTGGACTACCTGCCGACGGAGTCGGGTCGAGTTGCACCGGGATGGAGGGGATGTACAGTAATGGTAAAGGGGGGGTCGGCTGGAATCAATTCTTAGGTTTTGGAATAAAGTAAAGGGAAAGGGTTGAAAAGTTGTTTATATATGTTTGACTTGTGTTGGGTGCTTGACCTAGAAATATTTTAACTTTGGTCAACGCTCTCCTTGGGATGGGCCTTGGGCTTGCTTGGGGATGTTTGGAAGGGCTATAATTGCCTTGTTTAAATACAAGGATAGGTTTAAATATGCGAGGGCAATGTGTGCGCGTTGCACATCCCGAAAATTACGAAAAAATCCCCGTGAAGGAAAAATTGGGTTTCTTCACGTACTGTCCAATGGTGGGGATATCTCAACGTGTTTTTGCATAAAAGCCCCAACAATTGGGAAATTGCACAAAGGCAAAAATTAGATTTAGTTGATTAAAATTTACTGTGCACGATGTTCCAAAATTAATTAGGAGTAGCTGGGAATAAAATTAGGTCGGACACAAGTGTCTGGGGCATAGAAGATACAGTATAGAATATTAATAAAATTTGGGTCATACAAAATGGTCAAGATTATGACTCCAATTTTGATTAGAACGCACAAGGGTATAAAGTTGTAATTATATTTAGAATTAGGAAATAACGTCCGCGACGTTTATTGTACGACTAAAATATAGCACAAGAAAGAAATATCATAAGTCACACAAAGGTCAGAAAGGTTGGCGGACACGTCTAGGATAATGTTGTGAAATTTATAGACAGACAATGGCCAGTGAGGTGCTCCAATTATCGAGGCAACGGTAAGGTGTGCTACGCGATAAAATAGTGTACAGTTAAATTAAATGCCGTATTCTAAATTCTAATTGGGTTCAAACTAGCCCTAATTCTACTATGTAAGCCAACTAAACCTAATTTCGGGTGAGGGGGTTTACACCCAACAATAGATTCATCAAGAGGCTCAGCGTCACGAGGGAGAGAATCTGAGAAATAGTATAGTGACCGCACTGGAGCAGGCGAATCTACCAGCACGACGGCCATCAATGGACACTATCACCAATTTCTGCCAGCTGAAGTCCCATACCTTTTCTGGCAAGGAGGAGCCCACTGAAGTTCATGAGTGGCTCACAAACACTCAACACCAATTAGAAGCAGCTGAGCTTCCAAGGGAACGTTGGATGACTGCCGTTCGAATGCAATTGACGGGCAATGCACATCACTGGTGGCTATCTGAGGAGAAAAAGGCTCGAACCAGACCGAGTCATTTGGGATGAGTTCTCCAAACTCTTTTAGGAGATGTACATTCTATCTATTGCTCGATCAGAACTTTGGAACAAGTTCAATCGCCTCACTCAAGACAGTATGACAGTGAAAGAGTATAATACGGAGTTTATTCGTCTGAGTCACTTCGCCCCTTCCCTGATCCCGACAGAAGAGGAGAAGGCTGAGAAATTCTTCGACGGACAAAACTTTGAGCTATAGAGAATGATCGGATCCGTTGCATCTACTTCATACACGGACGTTCTTGCTGCAGCCCGATGTATGGAGCGCGTCACCAGGAAAGAGTCGAGCCTAAAGTGGCCTTTCATATCAGCACCAGCACCAGCCAGGGCACCGCATGGAGAAGCTGCAAAGAAACCTCACCTGCACCAAGCACCACAGAGAGCTATATCACAATCCCTAACCCTTCTTACTTGTCACTATTGTGGCAAGATATGCCATATTGAGAGAGAGTGTAGACTTAAATTGGGATTATGTTTAGCTTGCGGATCCAGACAATATGCGGTAAGGGATTGCCCTGAGCGTCGAAAAGGTGCACCAATGGAAAACCGACAAGCTTTATCAGCACCAGGAGGATATCAACCGAGGCCACCCTTGGCACCACGAGCAGCACTCTTCCAGCAAGCCCAGCAACAGCAGAGGGCACCTCCACAAGGACGCGGACAAGCTTTTGAGATGATAATGGAAGACGTGCAGACTCGTGGAGTAGCAAATACGCATAAGATTTAAGTTTTATTATAGCTATCTATTCCTAGTGATGCTTTAACATGTGCCTGTTAGTTTATTTTTCTAGCCTTAAATCTATTTTGAACTATTTAGTAATTGATACTCAAGTTTTCCTAAGCTGTAGTTTTCCTTGCTATAACCAAATTTCTTTACTCTTGAATTACTTATCTTTCATTGTCTAGGGAAATATTTTTATTCATTTCCTATGTATTCTACTTAACCCTCATATTTCTCTCAATTTTCTCCTTATTCATGATTCTTTATCTTTTGTGTCGTGCTTCAAACATTTTTTGCAACCATGTCATCACTTCTGACTGGTTATATTTTCTTAATTGCGAGGATGCAATTCTTTTAAGGAGGGTAGATTGTAAATACCCGGATTTTTCTAGAAATTAAAAATAAATTTTCAAGAATTTTCTGTAATTTATTAACTAATTAAAATAAATATTTTCTGGTATTAAATTAATCTTTATAATTTTATTAAATATTAAAAGTATTATAAAAATAATATTTTTGATGTAAAATAAATAATTAGTCATACTGTAATTTTTTCTAGAATTTATTGGACCCCATAACTATTTTTAAAGACCTAAAAACTAAGTTTTTAAATAAACCAAAATAAACTAACTTGAACCGGATTGAATCGAACTGGTTTAATAATAAACCAACCCAACTGAACCGGACCAACCCCTAACGGGTCGGATCCATAATCGACCCGTACCAGCTAACCCGTGCTCGACCCGTACCCTATTGGATCGGGTCGGATCTGAACCCAGAACCCGACCCACTACCCGACCCTTTATTCCTTAAGCTATAGTAAAACCCTAATTTCCCGACCCCACAGCCGTTTAACCCCTCCGCCGACCGTTATTCCTCCTTCGTCGACCGTTACTCCCCCCCGCGGCCGTTCACCTCCCAGACGTAACCCCCGCCTCAGCAAACGCCACCGCCGGCCGGCCGTGCCTCACCGCGACCCTCCCAGTGCACGAACCTCAGTGAGGTACCTGTCTTGTCGCTCGCATAACTTTCTGTGCATTGATTCAATTTTTATTCTGTCAAATAGTGCGCATAGACCGTGTGACCCTCTCGAAACTCATGTAAATAGTTCAGGGTATCGCGTCCTGTGTCGGTCGCAAACTGCGACGTAAAAACAGGAAAATGTTCCCTTATTTTTGAAAATTTAGAATTTGTCCCGAACTCCCCAGTTCACGACCGTTTTGCGACCAACCTGCTAAATGTTTTCAAAATTTACCTAAACAATAATTTAGACCATATAACCAAGTTTTAAAACCCTATTTTAGTTTAATTTATTGAGCTGTAGATTGTAATTATTTCGCGGGTAAAAATGACCAAAAACTTGGTTATTAAAAAACCTAATTTTTCCCAAAACTGGATGCGTCCCGCTAAACGAGGCGACTTGGTCGTGCACGAGCTTTACTGAAAGGTGCGCACCGTCAATACGGACGTATAGAATTTTGTGAAAGTTGATTTGGATGTGCGTGCACACCGGAATCAACGCGTATCCGTCGACAACATCCCGTATCGGCCCTGTCCTGAAACTCGTTGTAACTTTGTGTACACTCGTTGTTTCAAAACGAAACTCATGCCATCGGACTCGTAGCGATACGCTGGTCCCGTGACCCAAGTTTGGTTCAATTCTGAGAATGTTGACAAAATTTCGTATCGTGGGCCCCACGGCTCCACTTGACGGGCAATTTTTTGATCGGCTTATCGGAATCTAGTTCTGGACATTTCTTTGGGTTCGTATCATCATTCTGGATTTATAGACACTAAGTTTGACGAATTTGGAGAACTTTGTGTCTAGCATATTTTTCGGTGCGAAGTGGGCCACATATGGACCCCGCTTTAACAAAAAACTGTCACTTTTGTCCCTGTGTCCAAATTGGACTTATGAACAAGAAATTCTAGCTATTTTATATCTTTTGAACATGATGGTAATATTTATTTCCGCAATCGGAGGAGTACTTGAAGATCCTGCTGATATCGGAGCGACTATTGGTATTCAAATCCCAGGCAAGTGTACCTTGCCAATCTTGCAGTATTTGCTACATAATGTTCTCTTGATTTGATTATATGATGTATTTGTTCAACCGAGGACCGTGTGACATTACTTAGCGTCCGAATAATATTCGGGTGTCGACGTCGTATGCGGAGTCGTGTAACATCACTAGAGATTGATATCGCGACCCTATATATCTTCGTGCTTGCATTATCAAGTACGTCATACCACAGGACACCTGACACTATTTATGAGACATAATCTCCCTGAGTCATTTATGGTTATTCTATATAGGCTACAGGATTATGACAGATATTACATATGCATAGCTATCATTATGACTCACTGTATTAGTTTGATCTTGCATGTCATGGACATGAGATCTCGTAGACATGAGACATATGATTACATTGGGTGGGGAGAGTCTTACCATACTAAAGGTTGAATATATATATAATAAATTACTAGAAGTGCCTTAGACTCTGACACGGAGCTTTGGCACACGTACTGGCCATTCGAGATAATAATGCTGCTATGGGTTTCCAGTGCCTTTAGTAGTTTCAGCCTGAGTATGATTAATGCTCTCACTTGTATATCACATAGCTGGTTACATATTATGCCCTATTGATTCATTTATTACTGTACTGTATTTATTTAGCTTTAGTTATTCTTGTACCTTGCTACGTCCCATGAGGACCTAGAATCCGGATTATGTCCCCAGGTTTAGCAGAGGAGATCTACCCCGAGGTGTACGAGACAAGAGCATACATTAGAGCAGTAGCAGAACCTGAGGATGAGGTGATCGCCGAGGATTTCTCCTGAGTATATGCTTATTCTATACTTAGTTATTTCTATTGTTTCCTGTTTATTGAATTGATGTATCAAACTCATTATCGGGTTGTTCCCCGAGATATGTTTTATTGAGACTTGATGTTACTTTATATTTCATATAGATTGTATATATTTTTGTGGATGAGATTAGTAGCATAGACCTTTATTGTTATTTTACAGCTTAAGTACACCCTAATGGGTCCATTAAATTGGGTTTGCCCATTAGAGTGTGCTGCAGGCCATTGCCACGTGGCTAGTCCCTCGGTATTTTAGGACTGGGGCGTGACATGGTTTTTGTGGTGGCCCATGCAGGTCAACGACTAAATTGCTTCAGTTTTAACTAAGGAATCGAGCAAGCCTGCGACAAGGATAGGATAAGTTATAGGATCTCATCCACTTGATTGAATCATTCTTGATATCTATATCGGATTCGAATTAACTTTTTGACTTGAATCCTGCCTTGATTTCTTTGTGCACCTCTTATAGTTTATTTTGGATGCAAGTAATAGATCCACGAGCAAACGATGAGACTCCTGCAGGAACACCACAAGGTGCTGTAGTCACCTACGAAGAAGATGGAGTGACGCCATTAAGTGGATCCCTCCACTCATCGAAGTGGTCAAGCAAATCAGCATGTTTCTAGATTTCGACGAGATAACATTCCACCTCCACCGCAGTTTACTCCACTGATGCCTATTTTTCCATAAGGGCAGCCTATAGGCGGGCAACAAATATTTTAAATGATCTACGCAATGATGGAAGCCTAACAGCAGATTCATCAAGAGGCTCAGCATCATGAGGTCGAGAATCTAAGAAATACTATAGTGACCGCACTGGAGCAAGCGAATCTACCAGCACGACGGCCATCGGCGGGCTCTATTACCGATTTCCGCCAGCTGAAGCCCCGTACCTTTTCTGGCAAGGACGAGCCCACTGAAGTTCATGAGTGGCTCACAAATACTCAACACCAATTAGAAGCAGCTGAGCTTCCAAGGGAACGTTGGATGACTGCCGTTCAGATGCAATTGACGGGCAATGCACATCACTGGTGGCTATCTGAGGAGAGAAGGCTCGGACCAGGCCGAGTCACTTGGGAGGAGTTCTCTAGACTCTTTTAGGAGATGTACATTCTATCTATTGCTCGATCAGAACTTCGGGATAAGTTCAATTGCCTCACTCAAGACAATATGACAGTGGAAGAGTACAATGTGGAGTTTATTCGTCTGAGTCGCTTCGCCCCTTCCCTGATCCCAACAGAAGAGGAAAAGGCTGAGAAGTTCTTCGACGGACTAAACTTAGAGCTACAAGGAATGATCGGATCCGTTGTACCTACTTCATACACGGACGTTCTTGCTGCAGCTCGACGTATGGAGCGCGTCACCAGGAAAGAGTCCAGCCTGAAGCGGCCTTTCACATTAGCACCAGCCAGAGCATCACATGGAGAAGCTGCAAAGAAACCTCACCTGCACCAAGCACCACAGAGAGCTGTATCATAATCCCTAACCCTTCCTACTTGTCACTACTGTGGCAAGATATGCCATATTGAGAGAGAGTGTAGATTTAAATTGGAATTATGTTTAGCTTGCGGATCCAGACAGCATGCGGTAAGGGATTGCCCTGAGCGTCGTGAAGGAGCACCAATGGAAAATCGACAAGCTCTACCAGCACCAGGAGGATATCAACCGATGCCACCCTTGGCACCACGAGCAGCATTCTTTCAGCAAGCCCAGCAACAACAGAGGGCACCTCTACAAGGACACGGATAAGCTTTTGCGATGACAATGGAAGACGCACAGACTCGCGGAGTAGCAAATATACGTAAGATTTAAGTTTTATCATAGCTATCTATTCCTAGTGATGCTTTAACATGTGTCTGTTAGTTCATTTTCCTAGCCTTAAACCTAGTATTTTGAACTATTTAGTAATTGATACTCAAGTTTTCCTAAGCTGTAGTTTTTCTTGCTCTAACCAGATTTCTTTACTCTTGAATTACTTCTCTTTCATTGTCTAGGGAAATATTTTTATTCCTTCCCTATGTATTCTGCTTAACCCTCACCTTTCTCTCAATTTTATCCTTATTCATGATTCTTTATCTTTTGTGTTGTGCTTCAAACATTTCTTACAACCGTGTCATTCCTTCTGACCGGTTATATTTTCTTAACTGCGAGGACGCAATTCTTTTAAGGAGGGTAGATTATAAACACCCGAATTTTTCTAGGAATTAAAAATAATTTTTCAAAAATTTTCTGTAATTTTTTAACTAATTAAAATAAATATTTTTTGGTATTAAATTAATCTTTGTGATTTTATTAAATATTAAAAATATTATAAAAATAATATTTTTTGGTGTAAAATAAATAATTAGTCATACTGTAATTTTTTCTAGAATTTATTGGACCCTAGAACTATTTTTAAAGACCAAAAAACTAAGTTTTTAAATAAACTAAAATAAACCAACTTGAACCGGATAGAATCGAACCGGTTTACTAATAAACCAACCCAACTGATGTAGAAGCATGAAAAATACGCTGGGAGGATCTACGCAGCCTCTTGATGCAGAGCAGCGTAAACAGAGGCCTTCAGAGCCATCAAACGTGCAACAGAGCTTTCTCCGCTAAAAACACAGCATGAAGTATAAAGCTCAAAGGACCATCCGCGTAAGTGTAGTACGTCCATGCCGCTCCAGCGTAAGATAGAGTTCTTCATCGCCTCCATGGCATAAAACTCAGCCGCTCTCAAAGCAGCGTTAATGCGTACGAGGAACGCTTTATTTTCCCCGAAATGAACCTGTCAAGTCACGCAGTGAACCTGGCCTCTGACTCCTGATAAAAAGTGCTGTACGGCTACCCAAACGACGGCTGGAAACGATGGCAGACCCCTCGGGACACGCCCTACAGTATGATGGCGGATCTCGACATTTAATGCAGAGAATTTGGTTAAAATATCACCAAACCGTCGGTTACCAAAGTCCCCCCAGCGTAAACCGCTCTTTCGCGTACAAGAGAATACGCCGCCTTGTTTTACACAGGCAAACATGAGCTGTTTTACGCTCCGCAGTAGACAAACTGCCTGCCACGTCAAAAGCTACACTTCGTACAGGGCCCGAGGCACGTCTCTACGTCAAATTGCACAGAGCGGTGACAGTTTCCCTCAAGACACGTCTCTGCGACGGATGCACAGAAGGGCTGCAGACCTTCAAAATACGTCTCCGCATTTAATGCACAGGATGGTGGCAAATCTCTGTAAGAGATTTGATTACACCTTCGAAAGCCGTAATTTCGGCGAAGACGTCCACATCAACGCTCTGGCACGGTACACAGCGGCTTCTACGCCCATCCAGGATCTGTGCTCATTCGGCTTCAAACGCCCACTCAGTCTCTACGACCATTCGGCTTCTATGCCTGTTCGGCTTCTATGCCTATTCGGCTTCTATGCCTGTTCGGCTTCTATGCCTGTTCGGCTTCTATGCCCATTCGGCTTCTATGCCTGTTCGGCTTCTATGCCTATTTTGGCTTCTACGCCAGGGGTGGCAGTCATTTGGCTTCTACGCCAACCTCTTCTACACAAGGGATACCTACCTACGTGGCTTCTACGCCGTGATCTTCGCAGCAGATATACGTATTTTGTCCCCTTAGTTGGATACGTGTCACATGCTCACTCAAAAGGTCATTTATGCGCAGGCATTAGTTATTTTAACCATTGTGTAAAAGGGTGCTGTACTGTCCACTCCTCGGTTGTTACACCGACGGAGTGGTCACTGTCACCAAAACTCTATAAATAGAGACCCCTATCAATGGGGAACAAGGTCGACAATTTGGAAGATCAAACCAGGTCGGAGAATCGGTAAAAAGAGAGAGAGAGAGAAAGAGAAGGAGAAGGAGAGAAGAGTCCGGAGCTCAGGCAAAGAGTAGGGGTCGACGGCTCTGGCACCGTGCATCCACCCTCCTTCGCAGCCTTTGAAGCAGCTACCCGTCTTCCACGGCACTTCTTCAACATCGTGTAGTCCAAGGGCTAAAGTGATCGACTGCAGATCAGACACCTATAGCAATTTATACCCAGATTAAATAAATTGTACTCCCGCATCCTCGTATAGGATCGAATTGTACAAGTTTGTTTGTAAACCAAAGGGCACGGGTCTCGTATAAACCCTGTCATTGAAATACACTTTCATTCTTTTGTTTAATACCACAAACAAGATGGCGACTCTGCTGGGGACGTCTTTCTCTTCTGACGAGGAAGTAATTGCTCAACACGATGCGGTATCCGTGGGATCCGTAAAGAAGACACTGGTCGTCCAATTCGACCAGTCTGCCTACGAAGACATGCTTCGGACTGGGGGTAGCTCTCACTCTCTCTCCGTCCAAGACAACAGGAAGCTGCGTAAAGTGTGGATGCCCAAGACATCCTCCGCCGTTCCTGTGGACTCTCCGATCTCTCCGACCAATGAGGTGGTAGCATCGCTCCCTCCGTGCCCCGCACGTAAAATTCAGTCTCCCGCTATGCGCGGTACAGACAAAACTTCGGGCAAAGCCTCAGCGCTAACCCAGGAGTATCCACTGCGCTTTACGCGCAGAAATCAGTCTTCCGCTACGCGCGGTATAGACAAAACTTCGGACAAAGCCTCAGCGCTAACCCAGGAGTACCTACTGCACTTTACGTACAGAAATCAGTCTTTCGCTACGCGCGGTACAGACAAAACTTTGGGCAACGCCTCAACGCTAACGTAGAAGTATCCACTGCGCTCTACGCGTAGGAACCAGTCTCCCGCTACGCGCGGTACAGACCAAACTTCTGATAATACCTCAGCGCCAGGACAGACAACATCTGACCTCTACGAGGAACCAGATGAACGCCGTGTTTTCCGCGAAGGGCAGCAGGCAGCGGAATACTCGACTCCTCGGCCGTTACGCCAGCGAAAGAGCAATCTGCCTACCCTCGGGATTACGCGGGAAGCCGACGGCCAGCTGAGGACCTCTTTAGCATTACGCCACTCTGAGCGATTCTCCAATTTACACCAGGCACAGTCCCCCGGTGTAAAACAAGCTCAGATTGCAGAAAGACACCCTCCCAGGGGATTATCCGCCCCCCAGATGGCCAACCTGTTGTATACAGGTGGTATAGGGAAAACTGGGGTGCCCAGTCTCCGCGTACCCGCTGATGAGGATAGAAGATACAAGCCTTCGTCTTCCTTTTTGGCAAATCCTCTTGACCTGCGTACCCGTCTAATCCAAAAAGACAGAGACAGGAGCCGTAAACAAGTTTTAGAACCCCTGACCATCAAACGGGGGGAGATCGTATGGGAAGATGCATCAACATCTAATATCATCATGATGTATGAACCATATGAAGATGATGCCTTTATTGTCCCTCCTACCCACGGCGATCAGCATCCAATAATCTTCAAACACAAGCAGAACGGTCCGGTTGAACATGAAGAATTCCGCGAGCCTGAGAGTGGGAAAATACAAATCCACAGGTATAGCCCACAAGCTTTGAAGATTATACAGAACATGGGTTATGATCTGAAATCAAAGCAAGGCCTCAACTATGGAAAGGGTAGACGAACACCATTGCAGGGTAATTCTTGCCATCAGCAAGCTCATTTCGGATTGGGATATGCTGCTAATCCCAAAACTTTAAAATCTAATCCTGTACGACCAGAGACAACTCCTGCTGAATCAGTTTCTACGAACAGGGACCACAACGTGTCTGGGGGTAACTCGCCTCGACGAAACAAAGCAGCGTCCAAGGCTAGGGGCAGAATGTCCACAGGATCCGAAGATGGCGCGACAACGGCTATCTTCCCGGAAGACCGTGAAACTCGGGCATCAAAAGCCCCACGACCAAAAGGAACTTTCTCCTTCAAAGAAGATGACATAATTGAAATCTTCAATATATTAAGGAAGGAACGTAAGCTCCAGCTACCCGATATCAGATATCCTGAGAGGGCCGGCAGAATCGATGACCCAGATTATTGCCTCTTCCATCGGTACACTCATCACCCTACGAGGGCCTGCTATGTGCTAAAAAGGAGAATTCAGGAATTAATCAATGCCAAGGTCATCACTCTGCGTCTATGAAAAAAAAAATAATAATAAGGGAACAGTCACTACGGCAGAGTAGCAGATATGCGCCTCCCTCCCCGGTGGAATCACAATCACAAAGTTTGTCATGTTCATATTACCTCCGAATAAACTTTCGACCATCAATTATCATGTCCATATTACCTCTGATATCGATTGTCGTCTACACTTAACATTCGTACTTAAATTCTAAAGTACACCAGTAATGTTAAGTCCACAAAAATTGCCATGTCCATATTACCTCTGAGCAGATATGTGCCTCCCTCCCCGATGGAGTCACAATCACAAAGTTTGTCATGTTCATATTACCTCTGAATAAACTTTCGACCATCAATTATCATGTCCATATTACCTCTGATATCGATTGTCGTCTACGCTTAACATTCGTACTTAAATTCTAAAGTACACCAGTAATGTTAAGTCCACAAAAATTGCCATGTCCATATTACCTCTGAGCAGATATGTGCCTCCCTCCCCGATGGAGTCACAATCACAAAGTTTGTCATGTTCATATTACCTCTGAAATAAACTTTCGACCATCAATTATCATGTCTATATTACCTCTGATATCGATTATCGTCTACACTTAACATTCGTACTTAAATTTTTAAAGTACGCCAGTAATGTTAAGTCCACAAAAATTGCCATGTCCATATCACCTCTGAGCAAGTATATAGACCACTCCCCATGACGAAGTAGAACCAATAGCACAAAAATTCTTGGAAGCTATAAACTCCTACCGTCCGTATGTCTGGGAAGTGGCGTCATCGTCCAATGTCGTCACGACATATGGGCCACACGAGGATTCTATCTTCATCGTTCCGCCTACCTACAGCAGCCAGCGTTCGATAGTCTTCGGCCGCATGCGCAATCAACCGACTACTCAGAAAGATCCTTTCGACAACGATACTGGGAGAATGCAGGTTCACCGATACAGCCCTCAAGCGCTGAAGATCATGCAAAACATGGGCTACGACTTAAAGCAGAAGCCAGGCCTCAACTACGGAAGAGGCAGACGAACGCCGCCGCGCGGCAACACCCGCTATCAACAGACCCATTTTGGATTAGGATATGCCACCGCCCTTGCGACTTCTAAGTCAGACGAGGACATCTCTTTCTCCTCCCAGAACGGCTCGTCGCCCCCTGACTCACCTGATGCTCTCGAACAAACACTATCAGTAAATATGGTGGTGACAGATCCCTCAGGAGCAGATGAGCAGGATTCGGAGCCGTTTGAGAATGACTCTTGGGCTCAGCAAATGGATACACAGTGGGAATTCTGCTTCGAGCAAAGAGAACCTCCCACCAAAGACGAAGTTATCCAGATCGATGTTGGGGGTAAACTTTCGCCGAAGCCAATATTTATCAGTAACAACCTTCCTCCAGCTGAAAGGGAAGAAGTTATATAGCTGATAAAGGAATACATCGACGTCTTTGCATGGAATTATAAGGACATGCCAGGCCTGGACCCGAAGGTAGCTACTCACAAGCTCAATATATTGACCGATTCGAAGCCAGTAAAGCAGCACCAACGCCAGTTCCGCCCAGATATGATGGACGCCATCAAAGCTGAAGTCAAGAAGTTGATAGCCTGCGGTTTCATCCGGGAGAAACAACATCCCGACTGGGTCGCCAATGTTGTCCCAGTCATGAAGAAAAATGGAAAGGTACGTATCTGCATCGATTACCGAGATCTGAATGCGGCCTGCCCCAAGGATGAATTCCCTCTTCCCATCACGGACATCATGATCGACAACACCTGCGGCTTTGAACGCATGTCTTTCATGGACGGGTTCTCAGGGTACAATCAGATCAAGATGCATCCTGAAGACGAGAAGCACACCGCCTTCCGGACACCATTGGGAGTATATTGCTACACGGTCATGCCCTTCGGATTGAAGAACGCCGGGGCTACATACCAACGAGCTATGAGTAACATATTCCACGAGCATTTACGCAAAACAGTAGAATGTTACATGGACGACATAGCCGTCAAGAGCCGCCTCAAAGGTGATCACATTTAAGACCTGAGGACGGTATTCGAGTTAATGCGCCAACATCAACTCAAGATGAACCCTACGAAGTCCTTTTTGGGTGTATCTAGTGGCAAATTCCTGGGATTTGTCATTACCGCCAAAGACATCCAAGTGGACCCTGATAAAGTCCAGGCAATCGTGGAAATGCGATCGCCCCGTAATCTGAAGGAACTCAGGGGATTTCAAGGATGCCTGGCTTACATCCGGCGATTCATATCCAACCTCTCGGGGAGATGTCAGCCCTTCTCTCATCTCATGAAGGAAGGTGTATCCTTCGTATGGGACGAAACCTGTCAGCAAGCGTTCGGAGATATCAAGCGCTACCTCACCAGTCCACCAGTTCTGGTGCCTCCCGTTATGGGAAAACCGTTCTTGCTGTACGTCCGAACAATAGATCATTCGCTGGGAGCTCTTCTCGCACAAAAGAACGATGTAGGGCATGAACAGGCTATCTACTACCTCAGCAGGATGATGGTCGGAGCCGAACACCGGTACAACCCAGTGGAGAAAGAATGCCTGGCTCTGATGTTCGCTATCCAAAAGATACGGCACTACGTCACCAGCCAGACTATCCACATCATCTCCAGGATTAACCCTCTTCGAGTACTGATGAGCAAGCCGAGCGTTCTTAATTCCCGATTCACAACTTGGGCGATGCTTTTAACACCATATGACATGGTATACGTACCACAAAAGTCCATCAAAGGCCAAGCGCTGGCCGACTTCCTAGCTGCTCACCCGATCCCGGAGGCCTCCAAATTATACGAAGACATTCCCGACGAAGTTGTAGAATGTAATTCCGCAATGAAAGGTGACGCATGGCAACTGTTCTTCGACGGCGCCTCCAGAATCGGTCCTAAGGGAAACATCGTTTCGGGAGTGGGAGTCGTCCTGGTCGCCCCTGATCAGCTCGTCATCTTCCGAGCATATTCTCTTAGCGAGCCCTGCTCCAACAATGTGGCGGAGTACAACGCTCTACTAATAGGGCTCCAAGTTGCTAAAGAGCTGGGGGTAGAGTCCCTGGAAGCTTTCGGTGATTCTCTGCTTATCGTCAATCAAGTCAGGGGAATATATGAAGTCCGGAATCCAGACCTCATCCCCTATCACCAAGCGACGGTCGAGATAGCCATAACATTCAAGGAGTTCTTCCTAGAGCATGTACCTCGATCTCAAAATCTGGAAGCTGATGCCTTAGCCAGTCTAGCGGCAGATTTAGCTACTCCCGTAAGAAGGCAGGATTCGGTAATCCTTCTTAACCGAGACTTGTTCTGTGTGAAGAAAAGCTGTCACATAGAACGCAGCTACGCTGTCAACACCGATCCTCCTACGAGAGATTGGACAAGTCCCTTCATAGATTTTGTGGCATACGAAATCTTATCGGAGGACCCCAAAGAAGCAATATCCGTCAAGAGATGATCACTACGCTTCTACTTCGATGCATCTTCACAAAGCCTATATCGCCGGACCTACGACGGATTACTATTGAGATGCCTCTCTAACGACGAAGCATAGCAGATTATCTGTGAACCTCACGACGGCGTGTGCGGAGCGCATCAACCCGGTCCTAAGCTACAGGATCGCATCAGGAGAATGGGCTATTACTGGCCTACTATGATCGCAGATGCGATACGGTATGCAAGACATTGCAGAGCCTGTCAGGTTCATGCAGACTTCATACATCAACCGTCTGAACATCTACATCCCACGGTCGCATCCTGGCCTTTCGAAGCATGGGGTATGGATATCATCGGTCCTATTCACCCGTCTTCTTCCAGGGGTCACCAGTTCATACTGGCCATCACGGATTACTTCTCCAAATGGGCAGAGGCAATCCCTCTCGCTGAGGTAAAGGCATCTAATGTGATCAGCTTCATCAAGCATCACATCATTTATCGCTTCGGGGTACCCCGGAGGATAATTCACGACAATGGGCCTCAGTTCATCAGCCAAGCATTTTATCAGTTTTGCGATAAAAATCGGATACGCAATATTGCCTCTACGGCATACTATCCGGCTGCTAATGGTTTGGCGGAAGCTTTCAACAAAATCATTATCAAACTCTTAAAGAAATTCGTCTCTTCAAACAAAAGAGACTGGAACGAGAAGCTGGGCGAATGTCTCTGGGCATACCGCACAACGGTACGGACACTGACAGGTTATACCCCCTTTTCACTGGTCTACGGGAGCAAAGCAGTTCTTCCCATCGAAATTCAGATCCCGTCGCTCAGGATAGCCGTAACTAGTGAGCTAACTCAAGAAAAGAATGACCTGTTAAGGCTCCAAGAGCTGGAAAGATTAGACGAGAAATGCCTCCAAGCTCAACAGCGCATCGCGCTCTACCAAGCACGTATTTCCAGAGCTTTCAATCATAAAGTGAAGGAAAGGGTGTTCAAAGTCGGCGAGCTAGTTCTAGCCATAAGAAGGCCGATGATTCTTACTCACAGAAGTAAAGGCAAATTCTAGCCCAAGTGGGAAGGCCCTTATGTGATCGAGACAACGTTCTCGAATGGCCCTTACAGGTTAGCCCAGCCTAACGGAGACCTGTTAATGGCTCCTATCAACGGTAAATTCCTGAAGAGGTACTATGCTTAATCTCCCCCGCTCGAGGAGAATATAGCAAGGATCTCGATTCTGACAAAACTACTTCCAGAGCACAATTAGTTGGGTTACACTCTATCATGTCCGTAAGGCCTCTGAATAGATGTCCCGCTAAAAGGTTATCGAGAGTTTATCACGTCCATACTACCTCTGATATTACTCTCGCCTAAAAACTATCATTTACATTCTGAAATGACGGATCCACAAAAGTCAGAAAGGAGTCGCCTTTATTTATTCCCAAAAGGGAGGCAGAATTACATCTGGGCAAGCAAAAAGGGAAAGGATATATCATGATGGCGGAGTAGTCAGATTGCGAATCAGCCGCTCCAGTGTAGCAATCCTCTCATTTCTAAGAGCCAAGGCGTCGGCGCGAGCCTGCTCCAGCCGTGCCTCGGGAGTGTTCGTAAGGGTCAGATCAGCCTTTGCCCGAAGACAGCCCGCACGAGCAGTTTCTGCACGGTCCAAATCCTGTCGCGCTGCGCTTAGACGACCAGCTGCTACCTCTAGACCCGCCAGCGACTGAGAAGCCCACTCCTCTGCCCGAGCGAGTTTTTCCTTCAGTTTGGAGACCCTCGCCACATTCCCTTCATGCTCGGATCGACACTGCGTCTCAACAGCAAGAGCCTCTTCCACGACAGCTTTTCTCCTATCCATCTCCAGCTTATGCTTCTGGATGGAGTTGTCTAGGCTTTCCAGCTTTGTAGCAAGCCGTGCAGTCATGAGGTCAAACCGAGCCTGGACATCAGCATCGAGGCTGCCTCGAGTCAGCTACATGTATTCGGTAATGGGTTGCTCTAACCCATTAATCACCGCCTCCAGGGCGTCAGCTACCCCAGGATCGCCGAGCTCCCTGATGACCCCGATCGAAGCAAGAGAAGTCTTCTTCAGGCGCTCGAAATCTAGACTCTTCGCTAACACCATTGATATCATCGTTTTCAAACCGGTGTAGAAGAGGCTGGTATGTTGCTCGGTCAACGCAACTAGATCCGACTGGACGTTGGGAGCGGCTACAATATCAGCAAGTCCCTCTCCAGGGATAATTGCAGAAGAGGTGGCCACAGCCGTCGCATCGACGCATGGCGCGACCGAAGAAGGTGCGGCAACGGCGGTCGAAGTCATCGCCACACTCACAAGAGGCAAGGTCACGACGACGGGTTCATCCTCCTCTTGAGGTGACGAAACTACTCCGGGCGTACTGGCCCTCGAAGCCACTTCCTCATCGAAGTCGGACGCCTCCGTATCATCGTCAGGAGCCCGAGCGGAGCCAGAATGCGCTTCAACGCTATACTCCCCGTGGGCGCTATCCCCTGAAAAGAGGACAAGAAAGTTAATATCAGTATGATGATAATCTTTCTAAAGGGAGACATAAAGACGATATTTACCCGGAGCCAACGGCATATACGACGCATCTGCACCCGAGGTAGCTAAACCACGCCTTAATGATGCAATGTAAACCGTCATACCTGGAGAAGGAGGTGGGCCGACCGACATCGCCAAGAGTTCTGTCAAGCCTTCACCAAGACGCGGTCGAGGTTCATCAGCTGGAACCTCGCCAGACATGCTCGCTGGCACGACGAGAGTCTTTCCCGCTGCTGACCTCGGGAAAGATTCTCCCATCTGCCTCGGCCACACAGGCAACCTCGCTCCGCTACCTGGAGCAGCAGCCATGACAGCGACCTCTAGCGAGGATTCTCCGGCGCCGCCGGCCGGAACTGTAGAAGGTCCCTCTCTAAAAGGCGAGGAACCTTCAGCCAAAGAATCATCCCTAATATGGGGAGAGGCAGGCTCACTCCCGGGAGCCTCAACACCAAGAATGCGGAGAGGACGAGCAACCGTCTCCTTCCTCCTCTTACGAAGAGAAACTTCCTTCGGAGCAGAAGCCCGTCGCTTCCCAGAAGAGACTACCAAAGCCCCCGCAGGCGGAGGCATTTCGCACCTCGGCACCGACACCAGAGGCTCATCCGGAGTACCAGACTCCTCGCCCTCGTCCGAAGAAACCGAGGGGACGTCAACTCTTCCCCCAGGCTTGGGAGAAGGCACCCTGAAGCTTTCACGTGTGTCAAAATCATGATGGAAGGTGTTAATCGCCACATAGAACTGGGCCTAAGAATGGAGAATGCGGAGCTCCGTGGAGGTTGTAACGACCGGCACGATAAAGATTGCCCCCGTGCAACCTATGAGGAAATACCGCCACCCTCTGGCTCCATCAATGAGTCCGCCCCTGGACCTAAAGCTGGTGACAGCATTGCCCACGTGCAACTGATCGTACCCAAACTGCCGGGCAAACCGACTAGGCAAGTAGGGCTCAAAGAAATAATGGTCTTTGCTCCTATACAGCAGATGGGAGGGTCTAATACAGACCAACCAGTTAAAAGCTTCCAGGAAAAGGTCGGTCTTCTCTCCACCTGAATCCTCAAGCCGCACCCCTGATTGATTGCGATGAACGGAGGGGACAATACAGAGGATCTTCCAACCGTGGCTGAGGTTCAACACCAGCCGACAGTCTAAGACTGTGTTCACATTCCAGGAGGAATCCTTATAATTCAGCAAGAATATACCTCCCGAGCTGCTACCGGAGCCAGGAGACATCACCCGGGGATTATGGAGAATTAACCATCCCATCAAATATAGGTTTGGTAACTCCACCCTGGGAAAACTCAAACGCCGAGCTTCGTCGACGAGCAACCCATCAATTATGGCTCTCAAGCCAGCCTGTATACGACACACCATGGCGGTAAGCAAGCCCAGTCTTGCCCCGAACACCAGGCGCACTGCCGGCCACAGCATGTTCCGGTGAATACGGTCTGCGGACGCTGTGCCGGGCACTACTACTCGACGCAGCCATATAGAGAGGAAACTATCCAACTGGGCTTCCTTAGACAGAGGCCGGCGACAACGCCTCAAGTAACTATAGGCCTTAGTGCCTTCGGGGTACTTTCCTACCCCCTCGACGAGAATCTGATCCGGAGCTGCGGCCTCCTCCATAAGACCCTCGACGACCTGGGCGCTAAGCACGCCCAAACAGTTCACGGGCTCATTTTTACCCCCTGAGGCTTTCTCCGACTTGGCAGCCCTAGCTCGGTGAAAGAAGAGGTAGGACATCCACTTGGTGGTATGAGCCAAATCAGAAGGCTCGTTATAAAAAGTGGTGCACGCGAAGTATTGACACATCAGCTCCTGATATACTTCTGCCACCCGAGGGTCCAAATCCTCCAACTCCCGGTTGGTGGGAACATACTCTTCGTAGGGGGTATCCCCCATCGGCAGTCTCGAGACAACTGCCATCTCGTGGAGCGCCAATCCCAACTCCCCCAGTGGAGTGGCAAAGGTCCTAGTGAGTGGAATGTACCGCTCCATCAGCGCCAGGAACAAGTTAGGGTTCGGAGGCAACCCGACGGTCGTCGCACTCACAGCGGCATATAGCCCAATGACCTCCAGCTCTCTCCAGAAGTGCTTCAAGGCCCAGCCTACTAGGCATGTCCATCGGGAGTTTGTTGGGGCGACCCACCCATTATATCGAGGATTCTCCTTGGGATATACCCCATCTCGTCCCATGAAGTCGTTGCAGAAGGTCGGCAATTGGACCGGCTGGATCACCGAGCTGTCTTCACTCGGGATACTACCCGGGCACAATCCCCGGAACAACGTCACAAAGCCGGAAGGGCGACTGACAAACGACCCCCGGTCAGCTCCTTTGAGATAAAAGATCTTCCCCGGCTTACCGTGAAGATCAGGAGTCAGCATCCACGACATCTTCCTAGGATGTGTCTCATGGAAGAAGGCCGAGATGGGATAATCCCTCGGCATCGTTGGCAAATACAAAACCAAATTCCTGGCAGAGAAAACCTAGGGCTCCCTCTTGGGCCTCGTCTGGGACTGTTTGTCAATCATGTCCCCAAAGAGGAAAGCCGACTTTATGTACTGCTCCCCGTCTACGTAGGTCAGGGGCTCGTCATTAATCATGCTCAGCAGCGTCCGCTTGTCCTGAACCGATATCAGAAACCCCCTTCCCTCAGGATACTGGGGTCCGAAGATGGGAAATGCCACGTGGGACAGATCCTCCAGGTAGTTCGAGTGCAGCATCCCAGCAGCGGAGCCCATCACCTCGGCCAGTGGAGACTCGCCCAGATCAACTACAAAAAGTGCAAGGGAAATATGTCATTATAAATCTTGCATAAACATACAGACCAAGGTAACGACAGTCTATGCTCTACGCAGGATCGTAACCATTTGGTTATTTTACGCCGGAAGTCCCCTCCACAAGCGTAAAACTCAAATTTTACGATATACGCCAACTTTTGGTAGCCAGAGCTTTTACGCTCAGGGCTACGAAAATATGGAGTCTTTACGCTGGCACATTAGAAATATGGGCGTAAAAGATGAAAATGCCTCCGTGCATCATCTTTCTCCAAAGAGGCCATCAGCACAGAAGACGACCTAGTGCGGTCACGTTCAACGTGTGCGAAGGATTTTTCGTCGTTTTTGTCACCCCAAAGGCTCTACCTCTAAGGCCGGGTGCGCTACTTGTCGGCGGGATACTTTGCTCGGAAGGAAGTTTGCCTTGCCCGAGCAGAGACTCCCTCGCTGGGGCAGAAGAATGAGAGGAAGAACCTATGCTCTTTCCCTTAAAGGAGGGGGTTTGTTTCGGCGCCATTTCTGAAAGACTCGAAGTGCTCGGAGAAAGAACGAAGAAAAACTCGAACAGTCGAAAACTCTCTTTCGCAGAAGACAGATAAAAAGTTTTTCTCTCAAAAACTTAGGGTATATATAGTCCAGGTCGACTCCTCGAATCCTCGGATGAACTCCACGAGACCCTAACCAAATCTCGCAGATTGGTTATGATTGGATGCTACGTCAGCCCACTACCCTTGGAAGATGGACAGTCAACGAATTTGAAAGGTTTTTCGTGCAAAACGGTTCAGCGGGTTCTACGCTAAAAGGGCTTTCTACGCTCGACAGCAACGGATCTACGGTTTTTACCCTCGTAAGCTACAAGTCTATGGTTTTACGCCCGGATGCCTTTGTGCTCGGTAGCTTTTATGCTCGAGAGGCCACAAACCTATGACTTTACGCTCAGCAGATACCAAATCGTCGATCTCACGCTCGGTGGCGCTCAGTTTACGCTCAGAGGCAACAGATCCGCAAACTTCACGCTCGAAGAAACTTTCTTTTCAGGAGCCACAAATCAAACAGTTCTACGCTAAAGGAGCTTTCTACGCTCGATGGCTACGAATCTACAGCTTTACGTTCGACGGCTATAAGTCTATGGTTTTATGCCCGGATGCCTTTGTGCTCGGTAGCTTTTATGCTCGAGAGGCAACAAACCTACGACTTCACGCTCAGAAACCACAAGTCTACGATTTCATGCTCGATGGTGTTCTACGCTCACAGGCTACAGATCTCCAGTCCTATGCTAAAGGAGCTTTCTACGCTCGACGGCTACGAATCTACAGCTTTACGTTCGACAGCTATAAGTCTATGGTTTTATGCCCGGATGCCTTTGTGCTCGGTAGCTTTTATGCTCGAGAGGCAACAAACCTACGACTTCACGCTCAGGAACCACAAGTCTACGATTTCGCGCTCGATGGTATTTTATGCCCAGAGGTTACAGACTGATGATTTCGTGCTCCACGACTTTCCGCATATTCAAAATAGTCCCCAAAGTGGTCAATTGCAAAGAGTTCAACACAGAAGATACTCGTTCTTGACCCAAAGCATCCCAAGTACCCTGAGCATACAGAGTTCAAACATTGAGAAATTACTCTTCTCGGGTCTAAAATTGGAGGTTCATCCAGACTCCAGTCTGAATATCTCGTCTATCAAAAGATGGCAACTCAGTTAGACGGCCATTTCTCGACCTTGTTCCAAGGGATTTCTCGGGAAGTCATTCTTGAAGACGAAGTCTGAACAAAAAAATTTTTGTTTATCAGAAGTTCAGAGCTCTATGCGGTCCCTCAGTCCTAGCAACAGGACAGTTCTAAAATGTTCAAAATGCTCTACAGCGTTCTATGGACTATTCGCTATGCGTAAGAGACAGGACCTAGCACTCTTTCTACAGAGTCGGCATAAAGATTCAGACGTGTTGAAGCTATACATATTCAGACTTCACAGCAACGTATGGCAAGATGATCATATGGAGAAGAAGACGATTTTATTAAAAGATCAAAGTCATGATTACATATGAGGGAAATCCAATCTACAAGGATTTTCTTTTCATTTTCATGATTACAACTGAGGGAAACTCCGTCTACAAAAGGGCCCCCTCATCATCGTCTGAAGATTGCCCAGAAGCTGTTCTGACAGGTTCTCGCTGGGCTTTAATTCTTCATCATCTTCTCCAGCAGTCAGTCAGTTGCCGCAAACTGACTGACAGGGAAATGATCAACGGCGGGCGGATACAGAACTGGGCCTGCATAGATTTTGCAGATCCCATGCTCCGTGCACCGATCAAGCCGGGACAGAGCGAGTCTGTCTGACTCTCGTTCCCGGAGGCAACGAGAGAAGACAGCACTTGCAAGCTGTGTGGTCAAAGACGACCCTTCCTCTCTCCTGGAGCAGCGCCATACAAAGTTGCTGATTATCCCGAGCAAGGGAGGCTAAGATATCCTTCCATGATCCATCGTTGCAGTAGACATTTGCTCGAAGATGCCGTCTTTTTCGGCTCCCTACATGCTGGAAGAACATGATCTCCTTCTTCCTCAGGTCAACCCGACGAACTCCAGCGATCATCTCTGCATGGTGATGGGAATGTGGTGAGAACAGGTTTACCCCCCCAGCCTTTTTATAGGCAAAAGAGATCACAGCGGTCCCCAATAAATCTGCCATAAAGTCCGCATCGACCATTTCAGCGCTCCATTCAGAAACGTTTCGAGTTACGAGGGGCCGTTCATGCTTCATTCAAAGCGTTTCAAATTTTGAAGAATTTAAAAGCTTTGAAGGGGGTCTTGTAGAAGCATAAAAAATATGCTGGGAGGATCTATGCAGCCTCTTGATGCAGAGCAGCGTAAACAGAGGCCTTTAGAGCCATCAAACGTGCAACAGAGCTTTCTCTGCTAAAAACACAGCATGAAGTATAAAGCTCAAAGGACCATCCGCGTAAGTACAGTACGTCCAGGCCGCTCCAGCGTAAGATAGAGTTCTTCATCGCCTTCATGGCGTAAAACTCAGCCGCTCTTAAAGCAGCGTTAATGCGTACGAGGAACGCTTCATTTTCCCCGAAATGAACCTGTCAAGTCATGCAGTGAACCTGGCCTCTGACTCCTGACAAAAAGTGCCGCACGGCTACCCAGACGACGGCTGGAAACGATGGCAGACCCCTCGGAACGCGCCCCACAGTATGATGGCGGATCTCGGCATTTAATGCAGAGGATTTGGTTAAAATATCACCAAACCGTCGGTTATCAAAGTCCCCCCAGCGTAAACCGCTCTTTCGCGTACAAGGGAATACGCCACCTTGTTTTACACAGGCAAACATAAGCTGTTTTACGCTCCGCAGTAGACAAACCGCCTGCCACGTCAAAAGCTACACTTCGTACAGGGCCCGAGGCACGTCTCTACGTCAAATTGCACAGAGCGGTGACAGTTTCCCTCAAGACACGTCTCTGCGACGGATGCACAGAAGGGCTGCAGACCTTCAAAACACGTCTCCGTATTTAATGCACAGGATGGTGGCAAATCTCTGTAAGAGATTTGATTACACCTTCGAAAGCCGTAATTTTGGCGAAGACGTCCACATCAACACTCTGGCACGGTACGCAGCAGTTTCTACGCCCATCCAGGATCTGTGCTCATTCGGCTTCAAATGCCCACTCAGTCTCTACGACCATTCGGCTTCTTTGCCTGTTCGGCTTCTATGCCTATTCGGCTTCTATGCCTGTTCGGCTTCTATGCCCATTCGGCTTTTACGCCTGTTCGGCTTCTATGCCTATTTTGGCTTCTATGCCAGGGGTGACAGTCATTTGGCTTCTACGCCAACCTCTTCTACACAAGGGATACCTACCTACGTGGCTTCTACGCCGTGATCTTCGCAGCAGATATACGCGTTTTGTCCCCTTAGTTGGACACGTGTCACATGCTCACTCAAAAGGTCATTTATGCGCAGGCATTGGTTATTTTAACCATTGTGTAAAAGGGTGCTGTACTGTCCACTCCTCGGTTGTTACACCGACGGAGTGGTCACTGTCACCAAAACTCTATAAATAGAGACCCCTATCAATGGGGAACAAGGTCGACAATTTGGAAGATCGAACCAGGTCGGAGAATCGGTTAAAAGAGAGAGAGAGAGAAGGAGAGAAGAGTCCGAAGCTCAGGCAAAGAGTAGGGGTCGACGGCTCTGGCACCGTGCATCCACCCTCCTTCGCAGCCTTCGAAGCCGCTACCCGTCTTCCACGACACTTCTTCAACATCGTGTAGTCCAAGGGCTAAAGTGATCGACTACAGATCAGACTCCTATAGCAATTTATACCCAGATTAAATAAATTATACTCCCGCATCCTCGTATAGGATCGAATTGTACAAGTTTGTTTGTAAACCAAAGGGCACGGGTCTCGTATAAACCCTGTCATTGAAATACACTTTCATTCTTTCGTTTAATACCACAAACAACTGAACCAGACCAACCCCTAACGAGTCGGATCCATACCCGACCCATACCCGCTAACCCATGCTCGACCCGTACCCTATTGGATCATGTCGGATCCGAACCCAGAACCCGACCCGACCCACTACCCGATCCGTTATTCCTAAAGCTACAGTAAAACCCCAATATCCCGACCCCGCGTCCGTTTAACCCCTCCGCCGGCCGTTACTCCCCCTCCGCCTGCCGTTACTTCCCCCCCCGCGGCCTTTCACCTCCCAGACGTAACCCCCCCCTCAGCAAACGCTATCGCCGGCCGGCCGTGCCTCGCCGCGACCCTCCCAGTGCACGAACCTCAGTGAGGTACCTGCCTTGTCGCTTGCATAACTTTCTGTGCATTGATCCGATTTCTGTTCTGTTGAACCGTGCGCATAGACCGCGTGACCCTCTTGAAACCCGTGCAAATAGTTTGGGGTATCGCGTCCTGTGTCGGTCATAAACTGCGACGCAAAAACAGAAAAATATTTTATTATTTCTGAAAATTCAGAATTTGTCCCGAACTCCCCAGTTCACGACCGTTTTGCGACCAACCTGCTAATATTTTCAAAATTCACCTAAACAATAATTTAGACCATATAACCAAGTTTTAAAACCCTATTTTAGTTTAATTTATTGAGCTGTAGATTATAATTATTTTGTGGGTAAAAATGACCAAAAACTTGGTTATTTAAAAACCTATTTTTTTCCCGAAACTGGGTGCGCCCCGCTAAACGAGGTGACTTGGTCGTGTGTGAAATTTATCGAAAGGTGCACACCGTCAATACGGACGTGTGGGATTTCGCGAAAGTTGATTTGGATGTGCGTGCACACCGGAATCAACGCGTATCCGTCGTTAACATCCCGTATCGGCCCTGTTCTGAAACTTATTGTAACTTCGTGTACACTCGTCGTTTAGAAACAAGAATTGCACCATCGGACTCGTAGCGATACACTGATCCTGTGACCCAAGTTTAGTTCGATTCTGAGAACGTTGACAAAATTTCGTATCGTGGGCCCCACGGCTCCACTTGACGGGCAATTTTGTGATATGCTCATCGAAATCTAGTTTTGGAAATTCTGTTGGGTTCGTATCATTGTTTTGGACTTTTAGACACTAAGTTTGACGAATTTGGAGAACTTTGTCTCTGGAATGTTTCTCGGTGCGAAGTGGGCCACATGTGGACCCCGCTTTGACCAGAAACTGTCACTTTTTTCCCTGTGTCCAAATTGGACTTATGAACAGGCAATTCTAGCTATTTTATATCTTCTGAACATGATGGTAATATTTATTTCAGCTATCGGAGGAGTACTTGAAGATCCCGCTGATACCGGAGCGACTATTGGTATTCAAATCCCAAGGAAGTGTACCTTGCCAATCTTGCAGTATTTGCTACATAATGTTCTCTTGATTTAATTATATAATGTATCTATTCAACCGAGGACCGTGTGACATTGCTTAGCGTCCGAATAATATTCGGGTGTCGACGCCGTACGCGAAGTCGTGTAATATCACTAGGGATTGATATCGTGACCCTATATATCTTCGTGCTTGCATTATCAAGTACGTCATACCACAGGACACCTGATACTATTCATGAGACAGAATCTCCCTGAGTCATTCATGGTGATTCTGTATAGGCTACAGGGTTATAACATAGATATTATATATCTATAGCTATCATTATGACTCACTGTATTAGTTTGATCTTGCATGTCATGGACATGAGACCTCGTGAACATGAGACGTGTGATTACATTGGGTGGGGAGGGTCTTACCATACTAAAGTTTGAATATATATATAATAAATTACTGGGAGTATCTTAGACTTTGACACAGAGCTTTGGCACACGTACTGGCCCTTCGAGATAATAATGCTGCTATGGGTTCTTAGTGCTTTTAGTAGTTTCAGCCTGAGTATGATTAATGCTCTCACTTGCATATCACATAGCTGGTTACATATTATGCCCTATTGATTCATTTATTACTATACTGCATTTATTTGACTTGAGTTATTCTTGTACCTTGCTATGTCCCCTGAGGACCTGGAATCTGGATTATGTCCCCAGGTTTAGCAGAGAAGATCTACCCTGAGGTGTACGGGACAGGAGCATACATTGGAGCAGTACCAGAACCTGAGGATGAGGTGATCGTCGAGGATTTCTCTTGAGTATCTGTTTATTCTATACTCAATTATTTTTGTTGTTTCCTGTTTATTGAATTGATGTATCAAACTCATTATCGGGTTGTTCCCCGAGATATGTTTTATTGAGACTTGATATTTCTTTATATTTCATATAAATTGTATTTATTTCTGTGGATGAGATTAGTAGCATAGACCTTTATTGTTATTTTACAGCTTAAGTACACCCTAATGGGTCCATTAAATTAGGTTTGCCCATTGGAGTGTGATGCTGGCCATTATCACGTGGCTAGTCCCTCGGTATTGTGGGACTGGGGCGTGACACCCGCTCCGCGTCGGCATTATGTATCAAGGTGAGTAGGCAGAACTTCGTTCTCTGATTCTTGCACGCCTTAATAATAAATATGAGTTTTTGCTTGCTTGTTTTGAATAAAGAGAATGATAGATCCTGCCTTGCATGCTAATAAATAAACTCACCTAGCTTCTCTTTGAAATGAATATGTCTGCTTAACTAAGGGACCCTGAAACGCTTGTCTAAGTATGTGTTTGCATGAATATGTTCACTATCGCCTATGCTCCGAGAGAACCATATCGTGTGCCTGAATGTGTTCAAAGATAAGGCGGCTTGCCCCCGCAATAAAGAATATAGTATGATATTTTGTCTCGTCTGCATACTAGAGTTTATTTGATAGTGTTTCATGTATTCGCATTGGTCGGACAATGGCTATTGGTGGAGAGCTGAACTACAAGTGTCACGGCTGCTACAGAGATTATGGAAAGCAACAATGAGTCACAGCTGCCATTAGCATCAGATAAATGAGTCATTGGTATGCTGGACCAACAGCTGCCGATCCTGAGTTACTCGGGGACCGCACTGCATATAAGATAGTTTATTGTATTATCTTGGATAGATGGCCTGCCCCTAAGATATGCATTGGTGTCTAGATGTGCATTTGTCCCTCGAGACATTGAGTATAGCTCACGAGACACGCTGCGCACACCCTGAAATAGAACAAACGGCTTGTCTTGCTTGCTTATATCGAATATGTAACTCTGTTTTTAAAGAGGTTTCCAAAACAATGTAACATGACTCCATTCTTCTGCTGCATAAAACGAACCTAGGTAAAACTAGAAAGATCACTAGTAATGTAATATTTTATAACATGATTACTTAGTGTTGGTTTTAGTGAATGCTTGCTTCTGTTCAGTTGTTTATTCTTACAAGTACTTATAAAAGTTCTGACCCACTAACAGTTTACTTGCTTGCAGGTACTGGATCGGTCGAGGGAGCGATAGGCGTGCCTCAATCCCCAAGACCCGGAATTCTTGTTTCGATTACCTCGAGTTGCTATCGTATAAAGGGGCATAATGTATGGAACGATGCCTTTGTAAATAGAGAACCCAGTCCCTCGATTTGTCCCGAATACTCAGTTGGCTAAATGCATTATATATGCAACAATGTCCCTCCGCTGCTTACTCGATTGATGCGATGATAGCCAAACAACTTAAACGATGTTGCCTTGTACGGGCGCAATTCCAGGCTCGTACGGCATTATGTGAGGGTATCAAACGGGCCATGCGCACCCCTTCGGGAGGCGCCAAGGAACGGTGATTCGCGTCCGGTGTACCGAGGTGCGGTGATTCGCATCCGGCCCGAAGGGGGAAGTAGTGGTTCGGGCGGCCCTCGGGGCCGGGGCGTGACATAATGGTATCAGAGCGGATTCGATTTCTTGGCCCAATCCGTTGCTATGACTCTGAGATTTGCTCGATATGGTATTACAATTGAGCGTTCTATACAATAAGTCCATAAATATTCTCAAAGTGCAAATATTTTCTGGACTTGATTTGTTTGATTGTTTCAATTGAGTACGGCAAGGGATGAGGACTATCACTGCTCGGAATATCGAGAAGTCTTTCCTTGAAGTTTCGAGGACGAAACTTTTTGTTGGTGGGTAAGTATGTAATGCCTCGCTCCGCGTTGGCATTATGTATCAAGGTGAGTGGGCAGAACTTCGTTCTCTGATTCTTGCACGCCTTAATAATAAATATGAGTTTTTTGCTTGCTTGTTTTGAATAAAGAGAATGATAGAACCTGCCTTGCATGCTAATAAACAAACTCACCTAACTTGTCTTTAAAACAAATATGTCTGCTTAACTAAGGGACCCTAAAACGCTTGTCTAAGTATGTGTTTGCATGAACATGTTCGCTATCGCCTATGCTCCGAGAGAACCATATCGTGTGCCTGAATGTTTTCAAAGATAAGGCGGCTTGCCCCCGCAACAAAGTATATAGTCTGATGGTTTATCTCATCTGCATACTAGAGTTTATTTGATAGTGTTTAATACATTCGCATCGGTCAGACAATGGCTATTGGTGGAGAGCTGAACTGCATGTGTCATGGCTGCTACAGAGATAGTAGAAAGCAACCATGAGTCACAGCTGTCATTAGCATCAGATAAATGAGTCATTGGTATGTTGGACCAACAGCTGCCGATCCTAAGTTACTCGGGGACCGCACTACATATAAGATAGTTCATTGTATTGGCTTGGATAGATGGCCTGCCCCTAAGATATGCATTGGTGTCTAGATGTGCATTTATCCCTTGAGTCGTTGAGTATAGCTCACGAGACACGCTGCGCATACCCTGAAATAGAATAAACGGCTTGTCTTGCTTGCTTATATCGAATATGAAACTCTGTTTTTAAAGAGGTTTCCAAAATAATAAAATATGACTCTGTGCTTCTGTTGCATGAAACGAACCTAGGTAAAACTAGAAAGATTAGTAGTAATGTAATATTTTATAACATGATTACCTAGTGTTGGTTTTAGTGAATGCTTGCTTCTGTTCAGTTGTTTATTCTCACCAGTACTTATAAAAGTGCTGACCCGCCAACAGTTTACTTGCTTGCAGGTACTGGATCGGCCGAGGGAGCGATAGGCATGCCTCAATCCCCAAGATTCGAAATTATGGTTTCGATTGCCTCGAGTTGCTATCGTATAAAGGGGCATAATGTATGGAACATGCCTTTGTAAACAGAGAACCCAGTCCCTCAATTTGCCCCGAATACTCAGTTGGCTAAATGCATTGCATATGCAACAATGTCCCTTCGCTGCTTACTCGATTTCTGCGATGATAGACAAACAATTTAAACGATGTTGTCTTGTGCGGGCGCAATCCCAGGCGTACACCACTTCACGTCCCGGTATCAAACGGGCCATGCGCACCCCTTCGGGAGGCGCCAAGGCACGGTGATTCGCATCCGGTGCACCGAGGTGCGGTAATTCGCGTCCGGCCCGACGGGGGAAGCGGTGGTCCGGGCGGCCCTCGAGGCTGAGGCATGACAGTATGTGATTATCGTTTCCAAGATTTGTGGAGGAGCATTTGATTTGACAAAATCACGTTAGGAGAATGGTTTTGAGAGATTGATGTGAGAAGGGCTATAAAAGATTCTGGAGTAGAGGATAGGGTAAATTTTGTAGAGGATTCAAAGTTTGAAGACCCAATTGTTAAGTGGGATTGTAGCAGGGATTTTAATAAAGGTGACAGGAAATTGTTAATTGAAATAATATTAATATAGTTTGGGGTTTGAGTCAGACCAGGTAACTCAACTGAGAAACTTGAGGTTGGTGGTAGATCTTGGTGTGGGGAATGTATGTTTGTAACATAGGTTTCAAGTGACATGGAAGATTGGAGTTTGGCGGAAGAAATGGAGTGGGAAGAGGTGGATTGGATAAGGTCAGGAGGCATAGTAGGAGGACATGTCAGATTACAAGGCTCCTTCGTGACTTGGTGGTAAACTTTGGGTAACTGACCAGGAGTAATGTGGAATTCGATTGGGGGTATGATAATGCATGGAAGAATATTAGGCATGGAAACATGGGACGTGTGAGGGCCAAGCAATTATATGAGGGTTGGGATGTGTGGACGAAGCTTCCCTGATAACCGTCAACGGAAGCTTGCCAGAGAAGGTGATACTACCGCCGAGTGCTTTGGATGTCCGAGAATTACTTTTAATGAAGGGGCTTCTCCATTGGGACCATTGTTGGGATCAACAGACATATCCTCTGGAAACTGAGTTGGGGTTGCTAGATTTTCTTTGAGAAGTTATAGGGATGGATCATCATCTACATTGGATCTCTTTGCAGGTGTATCAGATGGGTTCCTGATACTACCTTTGATAATATCATACTGAGCCTTATTGTTGAACCTGGTGGAATGGTTGACACATATTAAATAATCAAGCTTGTTATTCATTATTTGCTGATATTTCTCCTTTTTATCTTTCAACCAGTTGACATCAATCAGATTCTAATACTCTTGGTGTATCTTACACTTCTGAATTCCATGGCCAAGACGACCGTAGAAGAGGCAAATTTTCGTAAGCCTTTCAAAATGCAATTTCTCCTTGCAGTAAGTTCCATTCCCCCATTGGAGCTGATGTGATTCTAATCAGAGGTTTAATAATGTCAATAGATACCTTAACTCTGGCAAAACAAAATCTAGTTCTTTGAATCCAGCAGAGTTGGAGGTCGAATCGATCCAATCCTTGCCGCGACAGTTGTTACGTAATCCACAGTTAAAATATTAAATGGGAGACCATAAAATTGTATCCAAATGTCAGTATTTAAAAATAAGTATTCACATAGGAGCTTGTTGGGAAGACATCTCTCTAGCACAAAAAGATGATTATTGATTTTCCATGGTCCATTCTCCATGACAAAATCTAGATCTTCAGATTTGTCAAATCTCACAGAGAAAGAGCCTTCAAAATATTCAGATACTTCAGTTTCCAAATCTTCGAGATTGTAGATGAGATGACATTGAACGAATATTTGCGTTCACATAAAGGGTTGAAGAAGAGATGTTTGCTCCATTCTGGCTGTGAGATGTTAGGGAGAGTTGGATTAGGATCACTGAGATTGAATGTAGAAAGGAGGTTGTTAAGTTTGTCAATTATCTCCAAATAATTGGAGGTGGAAGACGATTCCATGAATCATAGTGGAGGAAGGAGTAAAAACTGGAAGGAGTGGAGAAAGGGAAGGATTAGAGGAGATTCTCTGTGTAAACAATCACCATCAGACAGGGGGTGGCAAAGCGGAGTATTTCCTACTTAGGTCCCGATCCCGTAAGGGCCGATCGTCCTCGCTTGGTCCTTACAGAATCGATCGTCCTCACTTGGGCGTGATTGTAGTGCCCCGCTCCTAGCGGTGCACTATATAAGACTTGTGGCTCGATTGACTCAGTCGGAATTGAGTATGGAAAAACTTTACGGCGGAATCGATCATGGATAATGCAATGAACCTTTCCAATTGATGGATCAGCTTTTGTTGCAATGAGTCCAATAGTTTTTGTTGGATTTTTGGTTGGCTTTCTTGGATTTTTGCTGCATGATTTTGATGAATGCATTTTCGTGATTGATTTTCGATGATTGATTGTTTAGCCCATTTTTATCAATTGCATGCATTCATTCTAGAGAACTCTGAGAGAAATAAAGACGGTAGTCTAACCAAATGTTGGTGCCAATACAGATAGACGCATGACCGGAGCCTTAGCGACCAAGTGTCCTTTTCTCTCAGCATTCTCTATTTGGTGAGCGGTTCTGTCTCTTCTTCTCTACTCCTACATGCTAATAAGCAATAATGTTCTCTTGTAACCTTACTAAGTCCAATGATCGATAAAGCCACTAATGCCACAAGTTTCATACCACTATTATAAAATAATGGAATTACATTTATTAGAGGAAAGTTCAATTATGTAACTCAGGGAAAGATATAATCATTGTGTCGTGGTTTGATGCCATGACTTAGCTGTAAATTGGACTCTACAGACTACCAATCGAATCAAATGAATAAGTATGTTGAAATGAGAATGGAGAAATGTGAATTGTTGCTCTAAATGTTTCAATATCTTACACTTCTATTTATGCTTATCATATAGTCGTAGATGTATTGTATGGTCATAGACACCTTTTACACAAGGTAGTAAATTTCCTCAAACAGAACCTGGGCACTGGGGACCGTTCGGCTCGGAAGAAATAGTAGCACTTTAGTAGCATCGGGTATAAGTGAGACATTCATTGAGGCTTGCTACCTACTTTGAATAGCGCATCACACGTCCATCGAAGTCCTATACGGCATGTCCATCATGGTGCTACACCATAAATGACCCAGTGGGTATGAGTTGCATACTAATAATTGTAGAAGCATGGAAAATTTGAGTCCATGCGCCAGGAGATATGCCCTCAAAGCTTGCCTTAGTCATGCTGCAGAGAAGCTATGCGACCAAGGGACTCTCCCCAAAGCAAGTCTGCAAGTGCTATATGCGGCCTAAACAAACAAGCCGCAGAGAAGCCATATGCGGCCTGGAACAACCAAACCGCAGAGAAGCCACATGCGGCCTGAACAAAATAAACGGCAGAGAAGCTACATGTGGCATGGGTAACCAAAGATCTAGAAGTCGCAGAGAGACCACACAGCAAGGAGGCCGCATAAAACCCCCTTGACACAGATTTTGATGTCTGCCAGAAGCTCTGACACATCACTCATCACTCTGAGACGCTTCGAGACTCGTGAAGATGATGCCTCAGAAGAAGACAATGGGCCACATCAGCATATTAATTGCTTCGACAAAAATTCTATGCCACGTGTTCTCTCGTACGAGGCTACAAGACCCATACGGCCTCGCCAACATGCGGCCAGAGTGTCCATTGGACCAAGGCCCAAACGAGAGCACACATGCAGCTATATGACCCATGCGGCCTCACCAACATGCGACCAGAGAGTCCATTCAACTAAGGCCCAAATGAGAGCACGTATGCAGCTACATGACCCATGCAGCCTCGCCAACATGCGACCTAGTTGTTATAGGGCCTCCAGCTCACAAGATCTTCCCGTTACAACTGCAAAGATCTTCGCACAGTTGGCGCTGACTATGTGTCCAGCTGACCAAGTCACACCCACAACGGGTTAATAACAACCCCGAGATCTCATCAACAAAATATCTCAACTAAGATCACGTGGCAATCTTCCTGTGGCATGCGGCAATAGTTGCAACTGGATTCTATTGAAGGAGCCTTATGCGGCCACCAAACAGAGGCATATGAGGCACCCATAACCCATCAGCACGAATGCTATAAATAGGAGCAACTTGAACGTTCAAAAGGTTAACTTTTTCTTCTTCAGAGAGAGACCAGACCCAAAGGATGGCTATCTGGGAATCTACACTCAAGCAAGAGAGAAGAGCTTCTGTATCAGATTGTCCACAGAGTAAAGAGAGTTACTACACTCCTAACCCTCTATTGTCACCCCCTCAGAAAACAACTTTTTACTTAGATTGTCTTCTAGGACTTTTTCTTTGTACTTTCTCTAGTTTGTTTAATTGAATCAAGTTCTTTTTCAACTTTCATATTTAATGGCAAACTTGATGGCGACTCTACTGGGGATGTCCTTTTGCACTGTTGAGAAGTCGGTGATACAATTCGATGTAGCCAAGCTTGGCTCGATGCAAAAGATGCTGGTGGTCCGCTTCGACCAGCAAGAGTTCGAGGATATGCTCTCAGAAGAAAGTGTCAGTCCTTCCTCAAGGATAGCCAAGACCAAGAAGACCCGTAGAACGTGGGTGTCTGAGGCCTTTGTGCCTCACCCAACTTCGGAGCAGACGCTTCTCGCCTCCCACTCTGTTGTCGATGAGGGTCGTCGGACGAACACCCAGAATGTCTAAGTCTATACGACATCCCGGGCTGACGCAGAAATTGTTTAGTACCCAGACTCTGGCAGAGAAAAATACTACGATGCCAGATGTTCTAGTGTCGAGGCAGCATCTATGCAGCCAAGGAGGAGGCCGCATAAGACTATCCATGCGGCATCAACTCACAGCCGGAGACAGCAGGCCGCATGCGGCCCTGCTAGCAACATAACCTCTATTTTCGACCGTATCTCATATGACGCAGATCCTATGCGATCTACTGAGAATAGTGAAAACCTAAATTTGGAATCTTTATGCTATGCTCCTGCGGTTGCTAAGCTGAAGAAGTCCAGGGCAGTGTGAGCCCGTCAAGCTCAAGCAACTGCTCATACGACCGACCGTCAACAGGCATCACTAACTATTACGCGAGCCTATGACAGAAAGTTGTACAGGATTGACTCATGCGTCCAACCTACAGGGACCAATGGACAGGGTATCACAGCTCGAACCCAAAAATTGGGCATGAGCTGTGGGTACGTCCAGCCTACGCCGCATTATCGGCGGTAGAACGCTGTCTAGGTCTCAAGACTACCAAACATAACTCATAACCTTTCAATGATCTCAACTCCATAAGAAGGACAATGAATAATACATTAATCAATAATTCATAATATACTCAATCACAAAAACTATAGGAAGTAACTGGCATGATCAGATATAAAGATAAGGAAGTACTGAAATAAGTCAAGCACAACAACTCAAAATACAACAGTAATCTAGAGTCTAGCTTGTCACGCCCCGGTCCTGAAGGTCTCTCGACCGACGCCCCCGCCGGGAACGAATCACTGCACCTGGGCGCTCCTGCGGGGCGTATAGTCGTTTGCCACCGGGACGTAATATCGTGCGATCCTGGGGTTGCGCTCGCACAAGGCAACATCGTTAAAGTTTGGCTATCATCGCATCTATTGAGTAAGCAGCGGAGGGACATTGTTGCAAGCATTTATCCCTCTGATTATTCGGGGCAAATCAAGGCACATGGTTCTCTTTAATACAATAGCATCGTTCCATACATTATGCCCCTCTATATGAAAGCATCTCAAGGCAATCGAAACCAGATTTTCGGGTCTTGGGGATGAGGCATGCCTATCGCTTCCCCGGACGATCCAGTACTTGCAAGCAAGTAAACTGTTGGTGGGCCAGTACTTTTATAAGTACTGGTGAGTATAAAATAATTGAACAGAAGCAATATTCACTAAAACCAATACTAAGTAATCATGTTATAAAATATTACATTACTAGTAATCTTTCTAGTTTTACCTATGTTCGTTACATGCAGTACAATAACGGAGTCATATTACTTTCTTTTTGGAAACATCTTTAAAAACATAGTTTATATTCGATATAAGCAAGCAGTCTAGACAAGCCGATTGTTCTATTATCAGGGTGTACACAGCGTGTCTCGTAAGCTATACTCAAAGACTCTAGGGTAAAATGCACATCTAGGGACTATCCTCTATCAAGCCAACACAATGAATATCTATATGCAATTCGGTTCCCGAGGAACTCAGGATCGGTAGCAGTAATCCAGCTAACCAATGACTCATTTATCTGATGCTATTGGCAGCTATGACTCATAGTTGCTTTCCACTATGTCTGTAGCATCCATGACCAAGGTTCAGCTCTTCACCAATAGCCATTGTCCGACCGATGTGAATGCATGAAACACTATCAAATAAACTCTAGGATACAGATGAGATAAACCAACATACCATATTTCTCTATTGCGGACTAGCCGCCCTTTCTGAACAAGTTCAAGCACACGATATGGTTCTCTCGAAGCACAAGCGATAGTGAAACATGTTCAAGCAAACTCTTACTCTTAGACAAGCTTTTCAGGTTCTCTTAGTTAAGCAGACAAGTTCGTTTTAATGACAAGGTATGTGAATTCTCTTATTAAGCATGCAAGACAGGTTCTATCATTCTTCTTATGAAACTATCTTTAAGCAAACAAGCATTAAAAAACTTAGATTCATTATTAAGGCGTACAAGAATCAGAGAACGAAGTTCTGTCCACTCACCTTGATCAGTCATCTCCTTCTTCAACAAGGAGCTCTTAAGGAAGATATCCTTTTTGAGTCAGCAAATCAATATCTCTTGTACATAGTGCCGATGCAGAGCATGGCACTACATAGCTGTCCAACATAAATAGTCTCAACAATAGTCTCGACATAAATACAATCCAAGTCTCAGATTTTAGAATAAATAATACATAAGTAGAATTGTCTAGATGACTACGGGTGGAATCTCCTCCAAGAATAGTGACTCCTCTAGGATCTCTGGTATATAGTCTCCCTCTACACTTGGGCCATAGTGAGTAGGACAGAAGTCCTCCTGGTCCTCTAAAAAATGTTATCCAGTCAGGATTGGAGCGAAGCACAAGCACTAAACAACAGTTTTATTTATATTGACAAAAACTATAACACAGTGTAAGGAAATACAAGATAAAAAAATACTAAAAATAAGGAATACTGGAAAATATGTAATCAACAATAGTACAACTAGCAATGAACAGAAATATGTAAATGCTAGAATAAGTGAACTGGAAATAAAGAAATAGAATATCTAGCTAAGTATTTGAAATATCAGTTTATTATGTGATCGGCTTGGGACGAGATCAGGCTTGTTATATATGATTGGCTATGATACATGTGAGGTTATGCTAACCATCTGGTTAGCTATGATGTAAGCAATAGTCAGGCTAATCATATATAACAGGCTATGAGGCATGTAAATGGTCAGGCTACACCCTACGTGATATGTAGGGTGAGCTATGATGCATGTAAAGTAGGGTATGATCACATAATCTGCTAATATTTTCCCATCCCCAGCTAGAACGATGGATTCCAATCATGACTCTTTATGACAGGTATCTATGATACTAGCCCGTGTATCCACAGTGTCAGAATCAAGTATACTATACAACTAGAATCATAGAAATAATCAACATGATGAAAACTGTCAGAGAATGTACTCGCATGTGGTCCTGAGCAAGGTGTGAGGATCGATGTCCAAACTGGAGTCACACAGACCTATATATATAAATTAAGTTTTAAAAAGTGTGTTGGAGTCATAAACATGCATAAATTACTCTAGGTTGAATACTTGGGTCACTTCTAAATCAAAATAGTCAAACTAGGTCCAACTATCTATTTTTAGATTGTGTTAACTGATCTCTAGGTTTATAGGTTGGTAACTAGCTAATAATTAGACTAACAATGATACTTAGACTAAATACTAACTTATCTCTAAACTAACTGATCTCATATACAATAACTTACCAACCTACTATAATACTAACTTATAACTGATACTACACATTGGTAACTGTCAACTAACTATCATCAATCTTTCTAATACACTATATACTAACTTAGACTTTTATCTCTCCAATGTATTTATCAGTACATTTTGACACTCATCAGTATATATGGTTGGTACACACTTCATGTATCAGTAATCGATATGTCAATAGTTGATGTACCCATCAGTTAACTAAATAAATATATAACTAGTTATGTAGCTATACTAATCTTAACACTAGACTAACTAACACTCGAAAACTATATATAAACTTAGGAAACAACATAAAGAAACGTATGATACTTATATAAACCCAAGCTTGTTTAGCTCATTGAAACTGAGGTGTAATTCCCAACATGAATTAGAAAGTCTACTGAACTTGGCCCAGCAGATACCATACATAGGCATGCAGATACCAAGAAGCTGATACCTAAACCGATACCCTCTAATACTCATACACCCAAACTATCTAAAGTACCTAAACACTTCAATAACAAACACCAGTCCTCACACCATCATCACTGCCTATTTTTCCTTCAGGTGCACGAGTGTCTGTACACACCCTCACCATACCTCAACACCAAGGCAAAAATCCCTCACTCACTTAGACTCAAATTGTGCACTTGTACCCTGTATAGTGGTACAGTTTCACCTTATAATTGCTGTTATTATAAACCATGGTACTCCCCCTCAGATATCTATAATCAGATTCCATAATTTCACCCAGTAATCTTTCTTTCATACACAAACAGAGTATCCACCATGATTAATGTTATATAAAGTGATTTTTGTGCTCTTAAAAAGGATGTGCAAGACCACCAATTTCTTGGCCAATAACTAACTGAGAACTACTGAATCTATACCTACTGATACTGGACTGATACTAATTGATACACACAATCACTCACTCACACTCTCAACTGGCCTCAACACACACATGACTGACACAGGGAACTCACTGACACTCGACACTGATACACACAGAAATCACATACACAATCATACTCACTCACACACATGAATACTGAACTAACTGAAACTATACCTACTGATACTGTGCTCGATCCAACTATACCCTAATAAACTCAACTGCCCAATGGCGTGCCCGATCTAGTACTACCTATGCTTAATGTGCAGCTGCACATTGCAGTCCTATACAACCACCCTACTGCTCGAGCCCTATATCACTCCATGATTTCTAGTCCCCATACTGATACACATCAGTCCCTATATGCCTACAGTTCCTTCCTCACATTGACACTGATATTCTAATGACACACACACACACACACATACACACACACACACGACTGAAACACAGTATCAGGAATTCAAAGAGAAGTTAATACTCAAGAAACTTGGGTACTCACTGATACTGCATATACTACACTGAACCCAAACACTCACAGATCACTCATAAACTCACTCACTTGACACATAAACATCTGAACTGATACACTCACAGTGTCAACACTGTGCACCACAGTGTCATCATCTCACATCCACTCTACTGATGCACAGTTCAATGGAGCCCGACTGTGCCCTCAGTTAAAACCCGACTGAGATACAATCCGACCTCCCCATGTAGTAACCCCCCTCTCTAATATATCGACACAAATACATCAATACATATACATGCATATATATATACATGTTATACATTAAAATGCATAAGATTTAGATTATTTAAATAGGTATTCATCCTACTTAGCATATCAACAAACACCTATTGTGCCAAAAATGGGATACACATGATTACTTATGCACAACTCCCCAAATGCAATTAAACCTCTACGTATATGATGTAAATATGCATAAATACATATATGCATGATTAATGATATAAAAATTTAGGGAAAAATGCATCCTTGGATCACAAAAACCCAAATACACCTATGACACCATGGAAAATCATCAAGCAACCAAAAGAGTCTTATGCACTCCCTAAAAAGTCATCCCTAAATCAATGGGTGGGCTCCTAATGGCCAAATAATTAATTAAAACAGAATTAAAATAAGGTTTTCTAGATTTTTACCTATTGGGAGATTGTTTCCCAATGTAGCTTCTCCTCCTCCAAGTCTCCTTGTGCTCAAGCTTATAGGTCTCTCTTGATGGGGGAAGAATGCGGGGTTTTAGGGCTAGAAATTCTAAAATTTTGGAGAAGGAAAGAGGGTTTCTTCTTGGAGGTATTTTTAGGGTTTTTCCTCGTGAATGAAGAGTGGATTGAGGGAGGCTTCCTCTTATTTTATAGGCTAGGGTTAGGGTTAGGGTTCCTAAAGCATAAAGTCTAATTTGTCCTTCATGGCTTGTCATGAAGAACCATTTAATATAGGGGTTTTAGTCATGTGAGGGATTTCACTAAATGCTAATTAATAAATTAGGGATTCAAAGTGGGTTTTAGGTCTAGTCTACTGCAAAGCCCTCGGTCACAACCAGTCTAGTTTATTAACCCAAGTTATTCATGAATACCATATTATATATATATATATATCATGCAATTTAACATAATAAAATAAATAAATATGATAAATGACAATAAAGCCCCTATTCTAGAAATGTGGTAGTGACAAGTCTACCCTCCTAAAAAAAATCTCGTCCTCGAAATTGAATTAAACTAGCTCAAGAATACAATCAGACAAAGAATTATACCTCAAGTCTCGAAGAGATACGGGTACTGCTCGGGCATTTCGTCCTCTCTCTCCCAGGTTGACTCGCCTGGAGAGTGATGTCTCCATGCAACACGAACCAAGGGAATAGTCTGGTTCCGCAATACCTTCTCCCTGCGATCCAAGATCTCTACGGGCTACTCAGGATAGCTGAGAGTCGAACCAACCTCGATCTCTGAGTGATCTAGAACGTGACTAGGATCTGCCACGTACCATCTCAGCTGCGACACGTGGAACACGTTATGTACTCCCTCTAGTGTAGGCGGCAAGTCTAGTCTATAGGCCACTGCACCGACCCTCGCAAGAATATCGAAAGGTCCGATATAACGTGGACTAAGTTTTCCGCCTCCACCAAAATAAATCATGCCCCGTGTCAGAGAAATCCGTAGGAATACCAGATCGCCAACCTAGAACAAAACAGTCTTAACACGCAATCTAAAACAAAACAATCACATGCCAATAATAACAAAACCTATACCTGAAACTATAGGGGTCTATGGTGGCTATAGGCTCAATGCCGCTGTCTGTCCTGTGCCATTCGAAGTCTCTCTGATGAGTTTCACCTTTTTTGCTGCATCCATGACCATTTCTGGTCCTAACAAGGCTCTCTCTCCGACATCATCCTAAGATAACAGTGGTGACAACTCCGTCCATATAGAGCCTCGAATGGTGACATCTCAATGCTGGCCTGGTAGCTGTTATTGTAAGCAAACTCTATCAGGTGTAGATGGTCCTCCTAAGAACCTCTGAGATCTAGAACTCAAGTGCGTAGCATAACCTCGAGAGTCTGAATAGTCCTTTCAGATTGCCCGTCTGTCTGGGGGTGGTATGTGGTACTAAACTTGAGCTGAGTGCCCAAGCTAGCCTGCAGACTCCTCCAGAAGTGGAAAGTAAAACGACTATCCTGATCCGAGACGATGCTCACAGGAACCCCATGTAATCTGACAATCTATCGTATGTACATCTCTGCTAGCCTCTCCGTCGATGTACCCACTTTAAACGATAAGAAGTGGGCTGATTTGGTCAACCTATCCATGATGACCCAAATTGTATCATTTTCTCCTAGAGAACGCGAAAGCCCTGAAACAAAATCCATGGTCACGTGCTCTCACTTCCACTCTGGAATAGGTAAAGGTTGAAGCAATCCACCTAGCCTCTGTTGATCCGTCTTTACCTGCTGGAACACTAAACACCGGGATACGAAGCGTGCTACCTCGCACTTCATACCATACCACCATACGTGCTCCCTCAGATCTCGATACATCTTGTTGGCATCTGGATGCATCGAGTACTGAGGGCGATGTGCCTCCTGTAAAACCTTCTCGTGCAGGTCTCCTCTCGACACACATACCCTCGTGTTGTGCCGTAAAGACCCATCATCAGCAATAGCGAAGTCATCTGACAATCCTGTCTGAACCTGTGCCCTGATACTCCTCAGATCCTCATCATCATACTGCAGAGCTCTATTTTTGTCCATCAGTTCGGACTGTGTCACGATCCACACCCGGGTGTTTGGGTACGAGTGCGTGGGTACGCCCAGCCTACGCCGCGGTGTCGGCGGTAGAACGCTGTCTGAAACTAGTACTGTTTAACTAACACTTCATAATATAAAGGAAACAAATATTATACTCAATCACAAAACTAAGGTAGGTAAAAATATGCTGTATATATATGTGTGTATAAAGGGTTACAGTACAAAATCTTGTATTCATAACTCATACAACTATAGTAAGTCTGCAAACTCTAACTATTATCATAACTGGGTTCTCCTGCTTGCGGCCTTCCTCGATCCTTCAGGAAGTAAAATCAGGCTCGAAGCTATTTTATAAAATCCATAATAGATGGGACACAGGTCATTCTAAGTGCTACCTGAAATATTATCCAATCAGGATTGAATGAGTACAATTCTAATAGCAATTTTAATACATGATAAGGACTATAAAACAGTGATAGAAAAGTAGTATATGATGGATAAATAAACTGACATCTAGGCATAGTAAGAAATGAACAGAAAAAATAAATAAACATAGAATATGTCATGTATCAACAAGGAATACTATAGTCACTAAGTGTTTTGAAATACTAGTTTGATAATATGATCGGCTTAGGATTGCACAATGGGAGCCGGTTAATCATACTGAAGTGTATGGTTAGCCTTTGCACAGGAATTATATTTGCACAAGATTTGGGTATGATCACATATAAACTAGCATTTTTCCGCCCCTACTAGCATACAAGAATCACACAAATATCATGTATTGTACAAGATCAAAGTCTAAAAACACAAGATATGCTAGTCCGTGTTTCTTTGTGTCAGGAATCAAATACAATAATACTACATGTGTTATAGAAATTATCAGTAAGAAAACCATCAGAGACTGTACTCGCTTGGGGTCCAAAGCGGGTGAAACAAGTCAGAGTGTGACAGGATCCAGATAACCTATATCATGAATAATTCACATTAATTGGTGAAATAAATTAAATAGACTTAACCACTAGATTTCTAGGTTAATTTTATGCTATTTCTGGTTTATATATGGGACAAATATCTATATAAAAACTTAAGTATAAAAATAATATATATATAAGATATATTTATAGATACATATGTATAGATACATACATATATAGTAAAAACATATATAGATACACATATATGTAGATACATAGATACATATATAAATATATAGATACACATATATATAAGATATATATAGATACGAATATAGATACAATATAGTATACGTATATAGATACATATATAGATACATATATATGTATATGATATATATAGATATATATAGATATAATATGTATATGTATATGTATATGTATATGTATATGTTTTATATATATATATATATATATATATATATATATATATATATATATATATATATATATATATATATATATATATATATATATATATATATATAATATGATATATATAATATGATATATATAGATATATATAAATTACATATATATATACATATATACATAGATATATAGATAATATATAGTATACATATATAGATACATATATATGTATATGATATATATAGATATATATATAGATATAAATAGATATACATATATAGTATACATATATACATAGATATATATGTATACTATATATATATATATATATATATATATATATATATATATATATATATATATATATATATATATATATATAGATACATATATATAGATGGGACAAATATCTATATAAAAACTTAAGTATAAAAATAATGTATATATAAGATATATTTATAGATACATATGTATAGATACATACATATATAGTAAAACCATATATAGATACACATATATGTAGATACATAGATACATATATAAATATATAGATACACATATATATAAGATATATATAGATCCGTATATAGATACAATATAGTATAC